>VMKM01000049.1:793443-844432 GCA_008360985.2 Macquaria ambigua
CACACACACACCACCTCCGTCTCCGCCTCCCCCCTACTCGCCCCCGCTCCCCTTCTCCAGCTCATGTTGGTAAAAATATCTGCAGACAGCAGGAGCAGAGGCACGCCTGACTCTCTCTCTCTCTCTCTCTCTCTCTCAGACATCCCACCCATGTGATCTCACAGGCTGCCTCTGCTCTGCTCCACTCTGCTCCAGTCAGGCTCCTGCTTTTCAGCTGGCTGCAGCTAATGAGCCTTTGTGTGGCCAAAGAGAGAGAGTGAGGGAGAGAAAGAGAAGGAGAGAGAGGAACCCAGTGACGGGGAGTTAAAGTGAGAAAGACGTCTTGCAACAATAAAGTATATGGTACCGAGAGTGCAGTCAGAGCTGGAAAATTACAAGTCTCTCTCACACTCCTGCACCCTTTTTTCTCATGCGCGTGGAGCTCAGGGGTCGCTGCAAGTCAGTGGACTGAAACAAAATGGGGACCACTTCATTCATCATGTTTCACCTTTTTTGAATAGTCACATTTATGATTGTGTGGCTGTGCTGCTGTGAGAAGAGGTGAAAGGAGTCACAGTCTGCCAGTGGATACAGGTCAGTTGTTCCTGTGAGGGCCAGCACATGCAGCGAAGTGTAATCTGGTCATTGTAGGACTGATGTGTCATGACTTGCTCCAGATGCCATAGGCTTATTGGCATCACTTGGCATGTGTTTTGAGCCTGTGTTTTGAGCCTTGCCTTGTCACATCGGTTTATTGTGATTGCGGGAACCTTGTGAATGACGAGGGGAAAAATAATTACATTCAGAATGAAAGTGTGCTGGTGTGAGCGCTGTTGATTAAGGACAAGAGTTGGTTTCCACAGCTGATGTGTGTGCACAGAGAGGCAAACACAGGGAGGGGCTTTCCAAGCTGGCTTTTGCTGCATTATTTTCTCTGGGATTTTCTCCCTTGTACCATAGTGTATGCTGCCCAGCCATGATTAGTGGTAAGGCAGTGAAGACAAAGAAAGAGCTGTGAGGAGCAACAATCTCTGGTTTTTATTTTGCCGTGATGAAAGAGGTTCACCCTAGATTACCCACAGCTCTGTGGCTTATGATGTCATGCCCATCCAGTGTCAAGATTTGAACTTTTTGTGCTGTCGTAACAGAATGCAAATGAACTAATAATGCATTAATCTGAGAGAGGAACTGTGATGAATGTATAAACATCCATTGCTTAGATATTAACTTAATTAGCTCTAGCAGTGGTGCTTTAGTATGAAGGACCCTTAGACACAGTATGTAACACTGGAAACACTGTTATATGGGAAAGCACTAGCCTAGTTGTGAGAGTACATTAGAATCTCCATGGAAACCACTTTTGGTATCAAAGCCTAGTGCAGCATCAGCTGAGGGCTAAGCATACGACCAGGTTTCCAACAATGGTATCTAATTAGGGCCCTTGCTAGGTAATGGACTAAAAATGCACAGGTCATTTCTGGTGGAAATTTCCACTCCTGTTTGCCAACAAATGAAGTGAAATGTGAAATAAATTTGTCTCTTTGCTGTTTTGATGTGAGATCAACATTTTACCCCTCACAAGACTAATTTTCAGGATTAGTTAATTTGTCATTATGTCTTGTCATAATCACTCAAAATAGACAGCCAGCTCAGTTATTGGCTTTGCAGAATCTAAATGATGGCTAACTTACTCAGGATGCAGCCTCTTACAGATTGCACTTCCAAATTAATGTCAATTCTTTCTGAAAAGAAATCTTTTCAGTGAGGTTACCCTGACAGACACTTCTTTCCTCCACTGCCTCCCAGATGGAGGATGCCGCACATTCCTTAGTTGTAGGTAGAGTTGTTGACTCTGGAGGTTCTCCAAATGCTGGCGGTGCCGTGTCACCGCACTGAACAAGCACAGCTTCCCGGGAACAATGACCCTCTTGCTGGCAGCGCTAGTCCTCTCCGGGTTGCACCTCTTTCTCTCAGGCAGCATTTGCATCTGTAATGACTCGATAGCAGAGCCCAGATGAAACACTGTGGCTGCCTGTGAATGGAACTCCCCCACAAGCTGCTCTGGCAGATAGACAGAGTGGGACTGGGTGAAGATGCATGCTGTCGTTACTGATTCCAGTTTCCAAGAGAGAAAGCGGCGAGGGAAAAGCTGCCAGTCATAGCAATCCTTGCTGTGCTACAGCAGCTCTGTTGTGTTATTGGGTTTATTTTAAAATGTGACATGACGTTCCAGCTGCTCTTCAGCTAAATACACTAAAGGACTACATTTTCAACAATGTCTGATGTTATGACTAGTCATTGAGATTAAATAAGTCCTGCGATATTACAATCCATTACACATTGAAGAATAGTGGCAGGATAATATTCAAAGGGAAAAAGCAGTAATCAAAATAATGTATGGTTTGATAGTTACAATGCAGTAGTTATTAGAGCCAGTTCCAGTGTAATGGTGATGAGTTTTAGTGTAGCTGACTGATGAGCTTGTTCTTGTTTATTTGTCTAATTGCACCATCAGTCAGAGGGAGTTAATGGCCCCTCTCAATTGACACTGAAGTGGTCTGTAACTCTTGTGTCACAATAGCATCTGTATAAAGTGCTGTAACCACAAATATTTAGCTGCACCTACACAGCCATACAAAGATAGTTCCTGATTTATTTCAGAAACTGCGCATAACGCTGATTTAACTGTAGAGCTGCTGTTGCACCTATCTGTTATCATGGCGCTATTTATTGGTCGTTATTACTGAAAGGTAGCAGGGATAACATCTATCGGTCAATTTTTGCTATTATATTTACAATGCTTTATGATAATTATTGACTGCCTTTGTAGCAGATTATAAGGCAATAGCCTGTCACAGTATAGATTTTTTTACTCTGCTCTGCGGTGACTGTAGCTACATTCCTCCTGAGGCCTTTCCTTTTTTTTCTGTAGGAAGCATCAGACCTAAGAGATGCTCATTACAGACCGGATGTCACTCATTATCTACATAAATGCACATTTCCACATCCCACCAATACTACTTATGTCTGAATTTGTTGCATTGTTTTTTTAGTAAAAGTAACAGATTTTTTCCCCTATAAGATGCAGTGTAATACTTTCTAGGTGGAGCAGCAATTAAATGCAATCACATAATATTGTACATAATACATATATATTGTAGATAATTTCACCTAGACAGGTAGCAGTGCAAGACAAGTAGGTCCAGTCTCTTTTTTCTCCAGCCTCTCAATCAAAGAACTTCCTGTAAGGCCGACGTAGTATGTAATTAGCAGCTTTCTACTTCCATCTCAGCTCCTTTGTGCCAAGGTGATCAATTGCCCAGGGAACGCCTGGGAGCTGGGATAGCGGCAGGAGGGATTGTATGTGTGTGTGTGTGTGTGTGTGAAGGGAGGAAGGGTAGGGGGGTCTGGGTCTCATTGCTAATTGAGTGTACTGAGGATTATGAAGGCCCTAAACTGGATATTAAATAATGTGTGGCCTCTCTGCTGTCTTCCGGTTTCAGGTGCAGATGCGGCGGGCCATGAGTGGAATACTGAAGAGGAAATTTGAGGAGGTGGAAGCCTCCTCCTCCCCGTGCTCTTCCTTGCGGGAGTCTGATGATGAGGTCTCCTGCAGTGAGAGCGGGGACAGCAGTGACAGTGTCAACCCCTCTGCCTCAGGCCCTTTCACCCGTGAGTGCCTGTGTCTTTTAAACTCATGCATGGTGCTCAGCGTGGCTAACGTGTGCTATTGACAGTAGGATTAATGTCATCATTTCATCTCAAGGAAAACAAAGCTAAAGCACTGAAAGGGATTTTTAATCAAGACAGGAATAACAGTCAGAGGCAGCCTGATTTTGTAGCGCACAATCAATGCAGGGTGCAGGTCAAAGAAAACAAATCCGCATGTCTGTTGATAAGGGAGTGTAATATGAATTTACAGTGATAGTTGTGCAGAGGAGAGGAGAGGGGGCTGAGTGATGCTAAGAGTCTAGTGTTGTAATAAAGGGGAAGCATGCACAGGCAGCCTCCCTCATTAGGAGCAGCATCAGTGTGCAGGCCAAGCCAGATGAATGAGCTGATGCAGTCTCAAGCTGTGTGTGTGTGCAACACTGTTGGTACTGTACATGTAAATGTACCACTCTCTAAGAACTCTAAATTATTGTCTCAGTTATATGCTTATAATAATCATATTTCAGATGGCATAGCCCTTTTTTTTAGGAGGGGGCAGTATGTTTTAATTTTTGCATAAAGAAAAAGCCCAGCAAATGCACCCTCAAAATTAGACATGATGCATGGTGGGTAAAGCTTAAGGCTGCAACTTTATAATTTTCATTATTTATAGATAGGCCGATTATTTTCCCTACTAATCAATTAATCGTTTGGTCTACAAAATGTCTGTAGTGGTGACAAATGCCTGTCACAATTTCCTCCAAAGCCTAAGGTGACATCTTCAGAAGTCTTGTTTTGTCCGACCAACAGTCCAAACCCAAAAAATATTCAGTTTACAATAATTCTAAACAGAGAAGAACAACAAATCTTCATATTGAAGAAGCTGAAACCATCAAATGCACTTTGCTTGAAAAATGACTCAGACGATAAAACAATTGTCTAAAATAGTTGGAGATTCATTTTCTGTCCATCGACTAATTGATCAATTGTTTCAGATGATGAGAAAATATGAATAAGGGCTAGATGGTAGCTTACTAAAACAAAGCAACAGCTGCAGATCTGCAATGCTAGCTTTGGTTTGCTAAGATAAAGTCACAGCTGAGATTCTCTGAAGCTTAGCAGTTCTGCTTTTTAACATACAAATGCTTCAAAAGAGGTCTGCTACTGAGAGATTCCCCAGTCATTCCTGGCCTGAACTGACTTTGTGTTAAATAGTGCAGTCTTAATGGAAGATGAACCAACCAGAAAAGACAGGTCTCCTCTGCAGGTTCAAAAGGACACTGAAGCCATCACTAATAAGTAACACAGTGCACATGTGAATCTTAATGTCTAAGAGATGAGACAGTTGTAGTTTATTAATCCTTTTGGGGGGATTTTCAAAACATCCAAATGCTTGGTGCCAAAAAATCAAACAAAAGAAAGGAGTCACGTTTGGACAGCATGTGTGTGTATGTGCATAATTTGGCTACTTTCGTTTTAATTAAAGGCAAAGTCAGCAGTAAATTTGTGTTTTGATAATGCACTATTTTTTATTTTATTTGTGTGAATGACATGTAGATGGGTGACAGAGCCCCTGCCCTGCAGCAAGACATAAGTAGGGTGCTGTGTCCCTAAAGGCTGAGCTTGGCCTCTGTGTCAGCTGCAGCTGCTGGTAGCTAACAGCAACAAGGGAGCTGTGCGCTATAAAGACTTCACTCCTGTGAAGTGACATGTACATGTACAGTGATTGACTGTCTTGGCAGAGAGATGGAACAATTAAGTCCTAAGTGGTTTTACATCCCCATGCTGTTGTGTCAGGGAGAGAAGGAAAAACATCTGTAATGTGTTTGTTTTTTAGAGTGTCTGAGAATCAGTCAGGTCTGAATCTGTCAGTAGGGTAAAGGAACACTTGCTGATTATAGCTTGCAAAATTGTGAACAATACGTTTATTTCTTATAGGCTTTATTATAGACATCCTCATAAAAAAAAGCTCATTATATAGGCGTTAACATCTGTTAACTGTTTTGACATCTAAAACAAGCTGATAGCTGTTGTTTGTAGATAATGAAGCTCGGCTTTGCTCCGTACCCTCCTGCCTGACAGCTCTACATCTGTAATGAAATGCATTGTCCCTCTTGCGTGGGGTGGAGAGCTGTTGGAACCAGATGGTTTCTATTTGTTCTGTCCTGTCTGATATTGGGGTGAACGCTGGGAACACTGCTTCTGTGAACCAGCACTCTTCATCTCTGGGCCAGGCAGGGGATTATTTATGCTCCACCATTGCCCTCCCCTCTGCCCCTCCCTCTCGTAGAGCTCTCCTTAAACAGACACACTGAGGACTCGCATGCCAAGCGGAAGCACAGAGATGTGATGAAATCCTTCCCTGCAAAGCTGTGCTAAGATATGTAGAAGCTCGCTGTAAAGCTGGCAAGAAAGAATCCCTCATATTTGAGGCATTTAAGGACAATACTCTCAGCAAGTCTGTGTCCCACATTTTGTCATAAAAATGTCACTTATCTTAACAGGCTTTACATGGCTATATAACTGTTCTACTCTAACATGAAAGAAAGTATGAATGATAAAAAAAATCAAGTGTGCTGAAAGTGTTCTTGACACAGTGATTTGGAGTGTGGAGCTTTAATTCTTTCCACATTAGATTAATTAATTGTCAAAACACTTTACAAGCAAGATGATAAGTAAATGCAATGTACCACTTTTTTTAACATTCCCATTTTCCTTTGCAGCTGACTCAATACTGAAAAGAGAGAAGCGCCTGCGGACGAGGAGGGTGCATTTTGAGAATGTGACGGTGTACTACTTCAGCCGGCGGCAGGGCTTCACCAGCGTGCCCAGCCAGGGAGGCAGCACGCTGGGCATGTCCAACAGGCACAGCTGGATCAGGCAGTACTCCCTAGGTGAGTTTGCCCTGGAGCAGGAGAGGATCCACAGAGACATGCTCAGAGATCACCTGAAGGAGGAGAAACTCAACTCAATCAAACTCAAGGTAAATGTTTCGTAATCTGTATCTGAACCAAAGCGTGGTTGTAAATCATCCTGTACAAAGGATTTTATAAGCATTATTTAACAGATATCAAATATGTGAAGAATTTGAAAGGAATTTGGTCTGAAAAGTTAATTATTTAAAACACCACTGTCATTTTTCTTCTCGCTCACTTTTATAAAATGGCTTGGATGTGACTCCTTCTTGCTTTCAGCTGACTAAGAATGGCACAGTCGAGTCTGAAGAGGCCAACACGCTCACGGCAGAGGACATTTCTGACGATGACATTGATCTGGACAACACAGAGGTAGACGAGTACTTCTTCCTGCAGCCTCTTACCACCAAAAAGCGCCGGTCACTGCTGCGCTCCTCTGGGGTAAAGAAGATTGACGTGGAAGAGAAACATGAACTGCGGGCGATCCGGATGTCCAGAGAGGACTGCGGCTGTGACTGCAGAGTCTTCTGTGACCCAGAGACCTGTGCCTGCAGCATCGCAGGGATCAAGTGCCAGGTAAGGCCCATGACATGCACATCTTCAGTTTTATCCTTACCCTTGTAAACAGAAAAACATACCATGCATTTAAAGAGAAGGTGCAGGGATCAATGATACAGTATATGAAATATTATTTGGTTCAATCATGTCAATATGAAATGACACAGGGCATCTGCTTAAAATAAAATGAGTAGCACAGTAAATCTTTCTGTGTTTTCTGTAGGTGGACCGTATGTCATTTCCATGTGGCTGCACAAAAGAGGGCTGCAGCAATTCAACTGGGAGAGTTGAGTTTAATCCCATCCGTGTTCGGACCCATTTCTTGCACACCATAATGAAGCTGGAACTGGAGAAGAGTCGTGAGCAGCAGCAGGCGTCCCCTGCCAACGGTTACCGTGGTGATACTAACGACCTGGGAAGCGGAAACCCTCTGGTTCAGACCCAGCACAGGTTGGAGTACTCTCTGTCAGACGCTGTTCCACAGACGACCAGCATGCACCTGCAGGCTGCCGACGAGCTGCAGGAGCCGCTAGATGACGAAGACGAGGAAGAAGACGAAGAGGACGACGAGGAGGAGGAAGAGGAGAACGAAGAGGACGAGGAGGATGAGGAGGATAGTAGCAGTGTTTGCAGCGGACTGTCTGACTCCAGCACCCAGAGCCTAGCTAACAGCGACTCTGAGGACGAGGAGGATGACGATGAGGATGAAGAGAAGTCTGAAAACTTTCAGGACGACATGACAACCCTGCCAGTGTCTCATACTGAGGTGGTCCCTTTGTCCTCGGTGCTGTGTTACAGTGATGGCTCTGTGGCACATGATAACCACATGAACGGAAACACTTATTTAATGAACTCTTCTTCAGCTGAGTACTATCAGCTGGGGAGCTCCGGTGCCGTCTCTAATGGCCAAACCAGCCAACCCAGTAAACCCTACGGGGAAGCCTTAGCATTCCAAGATCCAGTCAGCACGACCAACGGCAGCGCGGCCCAAGGACCATTCACCATGTCTGCTGAGCAGTACACAGACTACTCTAATCAGGCTGAGGAACAATTAACAGCTAATAACCCTTTCACTCTGACCAACGGCGCTCCTGCCACCCCCTCCACCTGCTACACGCCTGACCAGGAGAAGAAGGTGTTGTCCAAAGCAGCATTTGTGGAGCAGCCTGACAGCCAGAGCCAGACACAGTTTCAAACCTACCTGAACAATAACACCCAGGGTTCCTACAGCAGCAACAGCTCATGTACGGCAGCTGAACAGCCACAGCAAGAGTCCGGTGTTAATGGACACTCTGACCTGACCTTACTAGCAAACAATACTAAGAACCTCCCTTTACCAGACCACTGCCCCGAGGTCACAGCCATTTAGTGGGCCTCACCTTTTGAAGTGTTCTTTCATTATTACGTCTTTACTTGAGCCCGACCAAGTGGTATTTTAAGGGAACATATTCATGGCCTTTTTGCATTATCTGACCTTAAATTTCAAAGCAATGTACAGCACCATGGTACATTCTCATCTGTAACTATAAAGCCATAGGTTCATGATGGAAATGTTTTTGAGGAATCATTTGCTCCACTACAGTGTGCGCTTAACTGCAAGATGGAACAGATCAAAAACATTTTAAAACATCAGTTATGTCATGCTGTGCAATGTATCTTGTAATTGCAGATGTAAAGATATTGTACTGTAGATGGAACTTTTCTATCTCTACTGTATGTGTCAAATGTGCAAAAAAAGGTTTATTGTCAGTTTATTTATTGTTTCTGAATTATGTGTATACTTATATACTGTAAATGTTTTGATAACGATACGCATGCTGTTTTGGGAATCTCAGTGACATTTAGGGGAAAAAAATTGCCATTGTTTTATATAAAAATGTGTTGTATACATAATGTACATTTCTCTTCTTCTTTTTGCCACTATTATATGCTTTTCTATGGTTTTGAAAAGCATGAAAAAGCCTGAATTCTTATTTGTATGTTTGGAATACGATATCAATAGCATAAAATGTCGGAAATCAATTCACAGCCTTTTGCACTTATGTGTGGGGGTCCAGTGGCATGCAGTTGGTTTTAACTGATAAATACTTGAACGGTGGACAAATATGGCCCCTCACTTGTTTTTTTACTTTTCTCCACTGTTCTCTTAGAATGCCATGACTTGCAGGTGTCACTACAAATGAAGATTTATTCTTTCATTGATACAGGGATATTAATAAAGTAGCACTTTGACATATCTCCAAACATATGAGGAGCTCTATGATTCATCATAGACAACAGAACACTATCTTTATTATTGAATTAGCATAATAGGCTTCATTAGAAAAGCATCAGTAACCAGTCTCCGTCAAAGATCTGTAGACAAAATATTGACCCAAAATAATGTGTCAGTATTTCATAAATTAAGTGGTTATTGGATTTCTGCTTTTGAACGCTGTAAAAGCTACATTCCTATGTCTAATAACTAAGATGTTTATTTATGTGGATCCAATAATGATGTTGATTTGTTCTATTGAAGTGTTAAGTGCAATAGTTTGATGGTTTTTAAAAGGAATTCCCTTTTAGAGGAAATCCTTGGAAAGTGGGCTGAGATTACATTTAATTGACTGTCATGGTACTTAATATTGTACTTAAAGCACCATTAGTTTAATAAAAAGAAAATATGCCACAGTTTCAATAATTGTATATGGGGTAAACAAATGTTCAAGGTTGACAATCAAAGCTTATTATCAAACATGATTCATATCAGTAAGTAACAGCTACACATTATGACTCCTGAGTCCCATGAGCCATTGAAAATTACTTAACAGCCAGATTTTCAAAAATTGTTTACCAAAAATCTGTAAATAACCTTTTAACACATCTTTATAAAATCACTGACAAAAAGGAAATTGGAGTGACCGCTCATCAATTGGGGGACTGCAATAATTTAGTGAATAGTACTACTGTAATATGTTGCTGAAGTTCTCTACCTTGAGCTGTTTGCTCCTGCATGAATACAGATATTTGTCCCTATTCCAAGCTTGCAAATATCTGCCCATATTTTATAAATTCACGAGGATCAGTACTGGAGTTTTGGTGGTTCTGTTGAGTAGCTGGGACCTCTCATGCCACCTCGGTGGAACAAAAGAAGTGTACAGAGTGCTTTCAGGCAATCAGTGGCATCAACATGGCCTATAGTACAGATTAATTGTGCCAAAGCATACAGTGTGAGAAGGCTTGGTACAATGACACTGCATCCAGTTAAGAATCCTGTGTTGGATTTTATTTTCCAGTATTTATTATGGATGATATATTGAAATGTGTATTTATTGTGGTTTACTAAAAGTCTGTATTGAGTAAATTGATTCACTATCTTAAAATTGTCTTTTGTTTCATGCTGGTTGTGAGTTGTAAAGCTTCATGTGCCTGATTTAATTATTTTTCTTATTCTGTGAAATGCATATGTTTTGCACAAAATGGTACGATTTCTTTTTTCCATGCGTTTGGTTTTCCAACTGTACTGTAGATAGAGCCGACTTCATTTTCAGTTGTTTCATTTTTAACATGGTTTTGAAATAAATTTAATTAAAATTGCTAAAATTGTTAGTCAACATTGTACAGTTGAGTAATTTCTTAGTGCAAGGCGCCCTCTGCAGATCACAGGGAGAAATGAGACAAAGTGGCTCTCACTACTACCCAACTGAATTTATTGACCTAAAAATAAGACCTCTTAATACCAAGGCAGTCTGGCAACAAAATAGACATTTTAGGCAAACACACACATTTGACCCATTCCTCACCCAGTCTCAAACTTAAAGTCATTTACAATATTCCACAGCCATCTTAACACTAGTGCCTGCACCAGAAAGTCATTAGTGGACTCCTGTTTGGATGTAGAGGGAGAGTACAAATAGAGTTCCTTCGGTGTTAAACGTTCCCTTTTGATAAACACCAAAGCATGAAATTACATTGCCAAATAAAAAGAAGAGAATGATTCATCTTAAAAATCAGTCATGACGTCTGACTGCAGGCATGTTTTAATAAAGCATTGACTGTAGGTCAAATAAAAATACATTTTAATCTTCATTAATAATGTCAATTTCAGTGTTGTCATGAGCAACAGTCCGAACTAGTTGTTCAGACTGATATTCAATTGACCATTCTTCATTCTTAGTGTCTCTACACTCAGTTGCCAGTTTATTAGGTACAACTAGGTAAACCTAATGCAGTCTAACACAACAACCCTGCAAAAACCCTGCCTTTATGAAGGTTATAACGTTCAGTTTAAGAATGGTGCTGATTCAACCTTATGATCACTGTGGTGTTATTTTATTGTATTGCATTGTACTGAGAGGTGTTTCTATTACTTACTCTACCTAAATGGGTTGGACATATTAGAAACACCTCTCAGTATGATGCAACATAATTGAAGCACCACAAACTACAGACTCCAAAATAACCATCAAGTTGAAACACCACCTCTCTAAAAAGGGTCCAAACAATAACATACACATTATATTATTACCTTCATGAAGGTAGGATTTATTGCAGGCCTGTTGTATTAGACTGTGTGTAGAGTGTAAGGAAATGATCAAATCTTTGTCTTGCAAAAAAGTTTCTGGTCTTAGAGTTTGAAGACAAAAAAAAAAATTACCTCATGAAATAATGAATGAATTAAAGTGTATCCAATCTAACCCTGATCTCAAGACCCTTTTGATCACAACACTGTAGATTCTTTATTCTTTATCAACAGAAAACTGCAACAACCCCACCCCACCACACCATCACCCATCCCTCCACCCACCCAGTATAAACTTACATCTAAGGCACTGGACGGTAGCAAATAAAGGGTTGTGCATTATTAAAAAATATATATTTTAAAAAGGGACAATGCACATCATACTTGTGTGTTTCAGGTTTTCACTTTCAGTCTCTTTGGTGCATAACATTTGGGATTTTGGTCCAACTTGAACCCCTTGTTTATAATATACATGATCTACTGTACTTTGTTTTGTATGATTTTGTTTCAGATTTGTCTCACTGAAAAATGTTAAGTGTTGGCTTGATATGCCTAATACTGCATGTTTTGGTTGTGAAGACTTGGAGTAGTGAAAACATCTCAAACACAAAAGAGGCACTTGTCAACACAGTGCATCTTCATTGTTCCAAGAATCTCAGTTCACAGTCTGATTGGGAGCATTGTTTCAATGCTTCCTTCCAGCAGTGGCACACTGTGGTTTCTCCCAAAGTCCAGACTTCCCAGCAGCAGCAGTTCAGTTCTTCTACGTATAAAAATAAATTAAAACTCAATGTCATTAATCTAAAAAAAGAAAAAAACTGCAGTATAGTATACTCATGTCCTAGTATGCCTATGCATACAGAGTGGCTATTTTGTAAGTGGTAGTTTGCACGTTCAGACGAAGGACCAGAGCTGGTATCTGTCTGAGGGGTTGCAGAGGGCCAGAGAGGGATGCTCATGACGGGCACTCAGACACATGTTCCATCCTGGGATGTAGAACAACTGGTTCTATATGTAGAGAAGACAAAACTATTACTTTCCTAAAAAGATAACCCAGGTATCTGAAATCACAAATTAGTGGACAGAAAATGCAAAAGACCAAACTCACATCCTTCAGTTGCCATTTTTGCTCTGCTCCTACATGTGTGTTGCTGCCTTTATACTGGCAGTCGTCCAGCTTCACAGCCCCCTCTGCCCCGTGCAAACACAGCTCCTTCTGAATGTTGTGTCTAATCTCGTGATGTGTGGAGTATTCAAAATACTAACGCAAAGGAAACAGAAAGAGAAAAAACAAATGCCATCAACCACTGTGATTAAAGTCATTCAGAGATGGAAGGTACATTTTCTAACTGACCTGGTTTCCTCCTAGTCCATGACATGGGTACATGATCAGCTGTTTCCCACCCTCATTGTTCTCTCCAGCATCCAGACATGAGTCTTTGCCGACATTTTTCACCTACAGAGAAAGAGAAGGGAAGGGAAAGGCAGTGAGAGGAAACAAAATGAAAAACTAACATCCAGTGCAAGCTGTTCAAACAACTTTAGTCTCTGGAGAGCTGTCAGTGGTGTCAAATTGGAACTGCTCAGTACCCTCTGGAGATCCTAAGTGGAAACCCACAGTGGCTAGACAGAGCTCTGAGGTTTGGAAAGAGGAGAGCTGGTGGTGGGGTGTGCGATCTTACTGAGCCAAAGCGGAGTGGGTTGAGATCAGGCATGAAGACTTCTGGATAAACGTTCTTCAAATACCATGAGAAGCCCTTGCACTGCAACCGCGCACGGAGGTCCACTCGTTTGGAGATATCTCCAAAGGCCCCCTGTTAAAACAATGGCAGGGAGGAGAGAAAAGAAGTTTCTTTACATTGTCCATCAACACACTGCAGGCATGCTGGAAACTAATTTTGCAGGGTTGAACTACAAAGCAATGATGCTCCGACTTCAGATATGCTCTTTTTACTCTCCGTGACATGTCTGACAAAAACAGTCAGGCACAGAATAAGGTCACTTAGGAAAGGCTGTGAAGCAGTTTTCTGAATAGGACCAGGCAAATGCTAATGTCAGCATGCTAACATGCACACAATGACAATGCTAACATGCTGATGTTTAACAGGTTTAAAGTTTACCATGTTCACCATCTTAGTTTAGCCTGTTAGCATGCTAACATTTGCTAATAAGCACTACACTCAAAGTACAGCTGAGGATGATGGGAATGTAATTTGATCACAGGAAAAGGAAAAGTTAAGGGATCATCCAACGCAATTAAAATCCATCCTGAGGGTGATGTGAATGTCTGTACTAAATTTCATGGCAATCCATCCGATAGTTGTTGAGATTTTTCACTAGAAAACAGAAGTGTCAACCCTCATATTGGAGCAAGCGGAGAAGTCAGGGGATCACAAAGGTCAATAGGATTCATCCTCTGGGCACCGTTGAAATCTGTACCAAATTTCATGACAATGCATCCAATAGCTGTTTCAGCCTGGACTAAAGTCGTGGACTGACTGACAGACTGACATTGCCATACATAGAGCCATACTCTGAACTGTCATCCAATTACATAAGTAAAACGTAAGACTCCATCACAAAAAACAAATAGACATAACCTCAAAGAAAATAAGAATATTCCACTTTTTAATTTTATTTTACTTAGAATATCATCATCACTTTTCTAAAGTCAATGACTCTGCGCCCGTGCTCTAATGGCTCCTTTGTCAAACAAATTAACTACAGACAAGTACTCGATCACTGTTCCTTTTAAACTGAAGCATAGCAGCTGCAAAGGAATTGCAGGCACCTCATGCTCTTGAATAATGAGAGCACTTATTATAATGACGAGGATGCTGCTCACACTAGTGCACACTGATAGCTACTACAGTGGAGTCTTTGAAGCTGTTGACGACGGCGTGTCTGTTTGAAGCCAGCGGGAGAGGGCTGGCCCGCTCTGTGAGGCATAGCCCTGAGGGAACTGTTTATGGCACCTACGGGACCACATGTTGGGAAACGCTGAGAGCCTGTCATTTACCAGAGCCGACTCCCTTCAGGCTGTCAGTTAACAGCTCTCAGCCCCTAATAGCTAATCTATTGCTCTCCATTTCAAATAATCTGTTTCATTTCTACAGAATTCTTTGTGAATTACAATAGTGAAATGTTATGGTTCTCCCAGTAAGTGCAATTCTGTGCTTTCCCCTGCAGAGTATGCTGAGTAAGTCATGATCAGACTTAATGCTGGTGTTAATGTCAGGTGTTGGATTTGCTCAAACTTGTCTTGGGGGAGGGGGGGTAATGAGTGGTCTTAAAAACCACTTACTATGACCATGAGAAGTAGAAGTGCAAGATAAAGCTGCAGAGCAATTTGCTGCGTTTGAAAGGATAGACACGCAGGATTTGAGAGGCGCATTAGAGTCAGAAGCTGTACGTACATCTCTTGCCAGCTGCGCAGCTTGCTGGTTACGACGGTAAAAGATCTCCTTGTAGTCGTCCATCCAGACCTCCGCCAGTCGCACCTGGTTACGAGCAATCACTTGTGTACCCTTGGGAAAGGTGTGGGGGCTCTTGGTGCGGAAAACATGACCAACAATGGAACAAGGGATGATCTCCAGCTGTCCGCCACACTGCCACACCTGCAGGATAATGGGAGACCGCACAGACAGGTGCATAATGACATGTAGTTAGACACTCCTATACAGCCGTTTGGATACTGTTATTCAACAGGTAAAAAGGCTGTGACAAATAACAAAAATGCTGCACATCCAGAGTGACAGCTTAGTGACGTCTTACCCTAAACGACATTTCAATATTCTCACCGCCCCAGATTTCCATTTCTTCATCATAGCTTCCGATGTGGTAGAAATATTCTTTTGAGATGGAGAAGAGCCCACCAGCAAATGTGGGAGACCTATAGAGAAATTTCATTAAAAGATTTTTAATGATTTCCTGAAAGAAACAAGAGTTTATACAGTATAAAGGCTAATATTCTATATTCAAGTTTTGCTTACTTGATAGGGTATGTTTCATCCTTCCTCCTTTGTTTCTCATGATCTGGTAGACTCTCCCAGCCGAAGGAAAGGCCCCAGTCAAAGTTTCCCCGGTTGTGGTTCTGGCCATATGGGGACGGTTTCATGAACTCAAAAGTATTGAGATCAATAGTGGTTATATCAGGACTCACTACTGCAGTGTAGTTCTCTGCTATCCTGGCCAGCAGAGGCTCCAGCCACCCATTAAAGCATTCACCTGTTAACACACACAAATCAGACGACGTGTCACAACATCTTTCTTAACAACCACTGAATGGCTGGATAATTTTGGAATGTAAAGCCACGGCGGCCATGCCAAGGCTAAGAAGAGCAAACATTAGGTTGTTGAGCAGTGGGTGTGTGAGTGAGGGCGTGTCTAGCAACTGGTTTTAATGCGTGAGTAATATCAGTGGTGTTGACTAACAGTGGGCGTCCAGAAAGGTGAGCGTGTCACCGGTGGCCACGGAGGCACCCAGCAGCCGAGCGGTGATGAGTCCTTTTCTTTCTCGCTGGCGGACAACTCGAACAATGCTCAGCCGCTTTAAATACGCATCCAGCTCGTCCTTCAAAACATCTGAGTATGGGAAAGTAAAGTAAAGTTAAGTCAGAGGTTGAGAAGAATATTATTAAAAATCTGATGGAATAATACGAGTGAATCTTGTACACAGTAAAAAGTCTCATATAGACTCTCATAAAGATTATTGCTAAAGTGATAAATAGATAATAATCACAGCCATCAGCCTAAAAGGTAAGACCCAAACAGATGAAAAATGACAAAACTGTCTTCCTTTCATCTTCAGCATAGAACACGGCCTCCATCTGTGGCCTGCTCCCAACAAATAACTGAGTTTAGAAATGGACTGCATTCCCAGAAACCTCTCTCCTCTTAAGCATTTTGTTTCGTTTCTGCATCAGATGTGTTTACAAGAGTTAACTCTGACTCATTTCTAAGCACAACCACTGCTAATTCCTCTTAGGAAAGTATTCACTAGCAGCCCCTCGCTTCCTGTTGTAACCCACTTCATGGGCCACAGAAGGAGCAGGGAGCTTCTGTCTGCACATTTTGTGGCACAGCAAAGAGCTGCCCTCCCAACACGCTGCATGAAATCGAACCCAAAAGAGAGCAGGGCGGTCCTGAAGGACCCTATTGAATTTTACCATCCACGCTGGCGTCGTCCACCAGGATGATCTCCTTGAGGAGAATGGCAGGGGAGGTGTGGAGGACACTGTATACTGTCCTTAGCAGAGTGCTCCAAGCCTCATTGTGAAACACAATTATCACACTGGTGGTCGGCAAGGGGGGGCATCGCTTGAAGGTTTGCTCAATACATCTGCAGCGAGAAGGAAAAAGAGCACAAAGATCTGACTGTCCTGTACAGTTCCTGAGTGGCACAATAGTCTAGTTATTACATCTGCAGACTCTCCCCTGTGGGGTGTCCATTTCAGCTGTGACACCGCATGTGTGGCAGCCTTTTGAAATACCTGCCATATCAGAGTGGGAGATACTTTGTAATTCACCCAAATAAGATAGCCAGTACATGGACATGCTTTATGTCTGTATCATGCACTGACATGTACTTGGACTTACATGCACTTGGATGTACTCTTGCTAGCCAAACATAACTGTGCTCCTTTCTGAACTGGCCACAGTAACTGGGCAGGCATGCTGAAACAAAGTCCCAGTCAGAACAATTATCTCTGTGGTTTCTGCCTGAGACTTTCCCAAGTTGCTAATATGATGAATGTGTTTGGGTTAGAGAGTCAGTTTTGCACTGCCCCATCTACATTACACTGATGTGTGTGGGTGTCTTTCAGGGTGTGACTTTTAAAGTTATATTCTGGGCCAGTACATGAATCAATGGAGTAGTAATAGGGAAAGTAGTGTACAGCACTAAAGCTGCATTCACACCCACTAGGTGGTGCAATTACATGTTGTTTCTACATCAAAATAATTTGGAAAATGGATTGAACATTATTTGCTCAACTATGTTCCCTTTTGAATGAAAAATTAGATAAACATGAGGGATTTTGGCACAGCTTTCCCCAAAGCATAAAGATTGTACAAAGTGACATACTCTGGTGGTCTTGTGTCTGCGCCCAGGTCTCGGCTCAAGGAGATGCGGTCGCTGGCATACAGGTTAAAGCAGTGTTTCTCTTCACCCCTGTCCTTTTCCTTCTGCTCTTCAGGGCTCAGTGAGTCTGTGTGGAAAGGTTTCCCCGCTGCTCCAGGAGCAACAGGGTTCTGAGTTGGCCGCTCCAGAGCTGGCCTGAGCTCAGCAGCAGTGTAGTGACCTGGCAGACAGGACACGCTGTCTGCACTGTCCTGCTGCCGTACAGGGGCTCTGATCTGCATCTTTGGCATCGCATCCCTTAAGTTATTGACAGCTCCCATCACCATGCCCAGCATGGAATCCCGCTTCACCACCATCTCCTTCAGCCAGGGGTCCTCCTGTTGGCTCTGGCTCCCCACTTCCCATTGCATGAAGAACACAAATGTGACAAAGACAAGGGCGACTATCACAAGTTTCAGTGGGTGTAGTCGCCTTCGGAGCACTCTGCGGAGAGTTGTCATTCTTCTTGAATGGAAAGCAGGCTGGCTTTGGACTGAGATTCAGCTGTAATAAATAGTTAAATCCAGATGTTTAATGATGATTAACCAGCATTGGTGTAATTATCCAATTTAAGACATTGGGGTTTCAGAAAAACCACAAGCAACATAGTGATAAGTTACTTGCCATGTCACTACATTCACATCTTAGTACTTAAAGCATTTTTCCCCTAACTTTTTGCCTTTGAAATAAAAGAAATCACGTGTGTAGGAGTTCCTGGTGAAGTTAAAAGCAGTCTGCTGCTATCTGCAAATCACATATTTAAAATCTGATGGCTTAATCAGCAAACAAATCAGGATTCCAGGATTCCTTCAGAGAAAAAACACCACGTACCATGAGTCGCTGAATTACAGATATAGGTTAGAAAAGCCCTTTAAATTGTTCTTGTAAAACTCGACGAGTGGCATCCTGCTTTGACTGGAGATCCTTTATTTGTTGCTTGAAGTCCTGAAGAAACTTTTCGAGGGGACAAAAAGATTTGCTCTGTGTTCTGCCTTCACAAAACTTCCGTCTCGTTGGATCCAGGTGCGCTCTTCTCAGGTAGAGGGAGGAGACTTGCTGCCGCGCTTGCGCAGAGGGGCCTCCTGCGTGTCAAAATCCATACCTGGAATACATATGAGAAACCATCGAGTAACAAAAGACCCGGCAAACAAGTTTGACGATGACACTGACTGTTTGCCTTGTAGCTTTACTTATGTCCTGTGATAATTGTAAATATTATTTGCCAAAAACACAGCTGAATCAAACCTCTTGATAAATACGCTAAAGTGGTCTGCAGTCACTTCGTCTTCAGGAATATAGCAGACTGTGTTCTCCACGGAGTTCCTCAGGTTCAATAATGGTGTCATTAATAGGATTTGTTCAACTGGTCATTCACTGTGACAGTTGCTGGGTTACAAATAACGGAGGAACGCGCTATAGCCCACACACAGCCCACCGCGTCCAATCAGGTCCTCTCAGAAAACACCACATCTTGCACATACAGCGTGAACTAATGAACGTGAACACTTGAGAGAAACTAAAAACGCACATTGTCCAGCTTGCGTTTGAAAAAGTTAAGCGTTCCTTCGCGTGGAAGCGAATCTGCCTGGATTGTTAATCGCACATCTGAGCTTTCCTCACTACTGATAAAAGTTGTAAAAGCTGACACTCACCAGCGGACTCTGTAGTTTATCTAATCCTTTAATTTCCCAGGTTCCCCACAGCGGATGGTCTTCATAAAGAGTTGTATGCTTGAAGGAGTAAAGACGCGGATTCCAGCCGCAGGGAGCCTGCTCTGGTGCCCAGTTTGAAGTCTCTCTGCCTTTGACTCGCACAGTGACTCCATCTGTAGTGACTGTGTTCCCCAGCACTTCCTATCCACGGCAGGCATCCAGTTTATTATGTCCATTAAAATGTTCACTGTGTCCAACATTTTTTTCCAGTCACGCTTGTAAATGTTTGTCTATGTGGCAACTGTCTGTGGGGATACTGATGAGGTAAATTGTCTGAATTAGGATGGTACATATGCCTATTGCATCAATTAAATTTCTAGAAAAAACAAATGAGGCCAAAAAGCCACCATCATATATCTAAATAATTTTATTTTTTAAATATAAGCTTAACAGTAACAAATATCCACATTTATCTATTTTTCTATATCCTAATAATATTCATCACAAGATAAAACATTTCAATATTGATTTTCATATAAATAAACTGTAGGAAATCATTTCAAAGACAATATGAATATGTCATGTATCAAATAAAAAAACAGGTGAGCACATTTCAACTTTTGATAAAAGAAGCTTAAATGTTCTTTAATTTAGACAGTGCTCTTCTGCAAGACCCCCTTGTTTTTATGCTCCAAAATCAATGACATCTTTAGGAGAAAAATGCTTTCAGCTGAGCATGTGCCTGAACCCCTCTGCAGTGTGCTTCCCCTCAGGGTTGCCAGCACCCAACTATTCATATACTCAAAACCAATGTACATAGCAATATGTTTAGGGGGTTTTCCCAAAGAAGTAATACAAAAAACTGCACATTCTTTTAACTTGACAGTAAAAGCCAAACAATAAAAATGGATTCAAAGTAACTCATTCTATTACAGAAACACTGGCTTCACCTCTCTCTCTCTATCTCTCTCTCACACACACTCTCTCTCACACACACACACACACACACACACACACACACACAGCTCCAACACTAAGATCTCAAGGCAGCACGAGCTTTGTCCAGGATGTCCTTTCTCATTCTCGGATAATTCGGATGAGCAGCCAGAACCTGTGGACGGAAGCAAAGATGATTCACGGGATAAAAGCAGATCTCATCTCTCAAACTGTAAACATCCACAGGTGTCTTACCTTGTGACACACATCTATGGCATCAACATGCCTCTTTGCTTTCAAGTAGTTGAAAGCAAGCTTGTATCCTGAAATAAAAACAGACATTACATGTTAGAAATATAATTCTCTTAATCCCTTTTGCCCTTATAAATAGAACTGGACATGTGATTTTGGTTGACACACCAATAGTTGGGTTAGTCCGATTTCCATATTTCCAAGCCAGTTCATAGTTGAGTGCTGCATCACGGAATGCCTGCTCTTTTTCCATTATGTAGCCCAGATATTCATAAGCTTTACAGCATGACTGTGGGAAAAAACGGGCAATTATTATCACAAAAAAAATTTACATAAAAGACGGCCTCTCTACATTATAAAGTAACACAAATCTCCAAAATAAGGGGAAAAGGTTTTGTGTGAATTGGACTGCCTTGTAAACCACATAATATTCAAGCGGTGACAATATTTTCAGGCTGACCTTGTTATGATTGAGGCATCTTTTTAAGAGGTCCCCGGCCATGTCATACTTCCCCGAATGGATGTAGATGTCTGCCAAGAGCAGCCAGCTCTTCTCAAACTCATCGGCGTCAACGATGCTCCAGTTCATCTTAGCTATGCGTTTGAGCTGGTTCCTGGCTCGGGGAGTTTGTTTGAGCATCATATAAGCCGTCGCCATGGCCAACAGTGCCGGCACGTGGTCTTTCTGAATTCAACCAAAGAATCCTGGTTAGACAGGATGAATTTCACAACACCTCCCCCACTATCCCACTTACATTTGTTTACACCAAAACCACACTGACTTCGCACAAATCATTAAAATCTAACAAATAAAATTCACAAAACTGAACTACAACTGTACAGGCATGATATTTACTGTACACACTCAATTAAAATTCAGCCTGATACAGTGTAATGTGAAGTTTATAAACAAATGGAATGACTGACATTAAAGGGAGCCCAAACCTGGGCCCTATTCTTACAAATTTGGGGGTTGAAATGACTAATACTTATATATATATTATTTTTTTTTTGACCCCAAAATTAGTACAAATATGGCCCAGGTTTAAAAATATCGGAGTTTCCCTTTAAGAGAGAGCCTGAAATAATGCACGGCTCCTGCTGTAGCTATATTTACACAAGAGAGAGTGATGTAACTCATGCACACCATCTGGAGTTTACTTACCTCATTGTTTGCAATCTCTGTGAAAACACTAAGGGCTTTCTCTACATTGGCCTTCTGCTTAGTCGCCAGAAAGCAGTAGTTCTCCAGGATGCGAAGCTGTGTCTGTCCGCCAGGTGTCTGAGGCTTTAACTCCTTCAGAAGCTTCTCGGCTGTTCTCACGGCAAGCTGTTCGGACTCCTGCTTCTCTGTGGAGTTCCTGATGAGAGACGAAGGTGAGCATTAGAAGTAAGTCTGTGGGTTTCAAACTAAAGAATACATACTGTATAGAGTCTAGAGTCTTAGTATGCTCCTATTGCCACTCACCCAATTTCACCATCTAAATTCTCAAATACTTCTCCTCCCATGGTGTCATTGTCAGGGTTCAGGTATATTTCAATCATGTTATACACTGCATTTTGACCCCAATCGTTGTCTTTCCGTGCTTTGTTGAAGTGTCGCAGAGCATCATTAGGTCCTCCTGTGAACCTGAGCAGCAAGCGCAAGCTTAGTCACTAATCTTAAAACAGATGTTGCCATTATTCTGAGGAAACACTAATCCAAACTTACCAAAGATAAAGTCCTTTGCAGTAGTTGAACCCAGGGTCAAACTTTGTCCTGGATGAATGTTTTTCTGCCATATCAACAAATCTGGGAACTTCTTCCAACTTCCCGGCCCTCCTCAGCAAGTCAATAAGACGTGACAGTGTTGGGTAGTTGTCTGAAAGCAACAGGTGTAAGTTATTATGCTTTCCATTTAGAGAAGGTCAAATCATCAATTCACATTTACGTTCACCACAAATGTTTGAAACGTGGCTCCATTGCACCTGGTTTACGCTCCAGGAGTTGTTGAAAGTGGAAAACGGCCTGTTCATAGTCCTGCTTCCTAAACATAATGTCAGCCATCATCTAAAGGACAAACATATGTGTAAGAAATAACTTCATGAATTAGATCCAAGAAAGGTAATGGTCAAAACTGCGGCAAAAGACGGACAGAACAAACCAGAGTTGCATCTTCATTAAACTGGTCAGTCTTCAAAATGACGCTGCATTGGTCCTGGCACGCATCGACCTCATCCAGAGTAAGGTACAACCGGGCCAACTCCAGCATCACCTAGGAACAGGGAGTGCATTCATTTGAATTCATGTGACAACATCCTTGGTAGAATAACGTAAGCTAGATAAATCAGACCTTTTGCCTAAATCAAACTATCAACCACTAAGATCACAAAATTTCAAAAACACAAGCACCAGACTCTAAAAGATGCCAGTGCTGGTTAACCACAGCTGCAGTCGAGTACACAGGACGTTTTTGATTCAGCTGCACTGACCTTGCGATCAGTCTCACAATACACAAGAGCTTCTTTGTAGAATTTGACTGCTCTCTCATAGCCCCTCTGACTTGTGTAGTGTTTAGCGATCTCAGCGCAGATCTCGGCAGCAAGCTGCTTCTGCATGGGGACGGCGTCAGGCTGCTCCAACTGCACCCGCTTCAGCACCTTGGCCTGCACATCCCTCGCCTATACACAGCAAAAACACAAGCTCATTTTGAAAACAATGTTACTCTATGTCTGTATTTTTAGGCAGACCAGTTTTGCTTGGAAATAATCATGCAAAATATTAGATACAAAATGTGAAAAGATGTCACATAACTGAATCCACTTACTCTTTGTAGGGAAAGTAAAGCTTCCTCATTTTTGTCAACCTTATTTTGGATCTTTGCCAACAGGACCAGATAACGGCAATCATCTGAGAGCGCCAGCAGTTCATTCACTGGGTAGGTTAGAAGACAATAAAACAATAAATAACTAAAAACAATCAGTAAATTATTCTTTTAAAACATAGTAGAGAGACGTCTTAATTTGCTTTACAAATTCAAAGCGGTTCGGCATTGCCATAAACAATATTTGCTAATATTTTCTTTCCATCTTTGCATCAAGTTGTTTATACTTAAGCATTATTTGCATCATGTCTATGCACACACTATCATCATGACTAGATTCTCTCATTCTTATTCATTGTGGTGCTTGATGTCAGGAGTTCACTGTGTGACGTCGTAAGTACCTGGTTCATGGGCCAGAGCTTCATGCAGGACTCTCTCACAGCGCTCATATTGCTTCATCTTCATCAGCAGCTCAGCCAGGTCATAGCGCAGGAAGTTCTGTTGCTCAGTCTTCAGGGCTGCTTCATAGTAATTTATTGCCTGTGTGACAGCAGCCTCAGGTCAACACTGTTGTTTTCTGTGAGTGAATCATGTTTATCTTTAAAAGAGTGTGCAACACAAACCTTGATGTAGTTATGAGTCTTGACCAGGGCTTTCCCAATCTTGCTGGCTAAAGCACCATCTTTGGGGTTTTTCTTCAGAGCATGCTCATAAACCTCAATGGCTTTCTCTGGCTGAGGATAAAAACATCACATGGTAAGCGGTGTCACAAGTTGTTGTTTGAAGTTTCTGTAAATATTATTCAGGAAGTCAAACACATTTCATTATTCACAATTTGTTGTGAACATGTGGTAAACACCTTAAGGCTAGTATGCAGCACCCCAGGCTTGGGGCCTTGAACATCATCATCTTCCCTATCATCACAACCAGAGAATGTGTCAACATGCCTGACCTTAGGAGGCTCAGCTCTAAAATTGTGCAGGTGACCATAACTCCTCCTCTTTGACTTACTGATTCATCTAAAACCATCTCTACTCTACTTCAGGTACACTGTGTCCCATTCCATTGCCAACCATTATTGAACAACTTTCTGAAGAGACTTTTTTTTTTACCTGAATTTATCAGTGAGGGTTTAGTTGTTTGTGTTAACCCCATTTCAGCTATGTTTTGCAACATTTAGAAATTGCAACAACACCTTCAGGTTAGTGCTGTTTGTCTCGTAGTGTGGTCTAGCAGATATTTCCCTTATGAGTATAGGGGTGAGATGACTAAATAATCACTTCCTATATTAATTACAATATCAGCTAAATTGATTCTTCCCTATTATCTAACATTCTGGATTGTGCACGAATGAGAATATTGTTTTCTTAAGTTATTTCTCCACTATTGCCTAGTTGATGTATATGCTTATTTCCCTTTACCTGAGGGTGAAACATTATGTGCTAACAATTAATCGTGTTTCCTCCTTTATATAACCTATAAATACCGTGTCACAGCTTCTGTTCACAGGTGGTGTGCTGCTAATGATCCCCTTATATAGTCCTAAACATAGGACTTTTAACAGTTTGCACTCCCTCTTCACTCTCAACAATTTTCCAGGTTTTCCAGGACACATGGAAAACTGACAATAGGCCAAATTACTGAGATAAGTGCATTTGAACTATGCCAGGAGGGGAAGTAGATTTGCTTACTCAATGTCCAGTGAAGGTGCTGACAACTTAGGCTGCACTCATTCAGTTTCTGAGATGCTCACACTGTCTGATTATAAAAGATGGGGACACCCTGTGTCTAAACAATGTTAGATAGGCAGATAATGCAGATAATGTTTCATGGCATAACGTCTCAGTCTGATTGCTCGCTCCACCAGATATGTGGTCCTTTCCTGACCCGTCGTAGGCTCCTCTTTCAGAAATATGTGCAGTAGCGTTGTGGAGCTTTCCTTGTATGTTTTCTACAATTTACAGAAATGCATCCCTATTCTGTTTCATCATACTGCTCTCAACTGCAGGGCGGGGATTGGAAGAGGGAGGTCCTGTGTTCCTTTTACACACTAATCATCTAAGGTAAGACCTTGGTGATGGACTTCATTAGAGCTCCAACACAGAACAGCAGAAGGGTAAAGATCCAAAAACAGCAAGGCTCCTTTACATGAATGGTAAGAATAGGAATGTAGAAGTATAATGAAACTCAGAACAGTAGTGATTACATTACATTTGTATAACTCCTCTATTTATAATATCTCTATAAAGGACAGCTTCTCATTACACTTTTGAGTTTAGCTATTTTGGAAAAGGCATAAAAAAACCTGACCAAAATAAAACTGGGGTTAGACAACACACCACATGAATATGGTTATTTGAAGCCCATAGCGCCTTTAAAGCCAAGTTAGCCAATATCCACACAAATCAGTTGTGGGATAAAAGATCTCATACGACACAGATTAATCACATCTCCCACTTACTTCTTGAATGTTAATGTAGGCATCACCTAGTAAGAGGTATGTGTGAGGGCTGGGCAGCTTCTCCACTATTTCTCTAGAGGAAAGAAAAGAGATATCACATCACATATGGTGTTCTTCATTATGTAGACATACAGTATGCCCCTGCTGGTCTGAGGTTCGGTCATGCTTTACTACGTCTCAGCTGTTGATGCAAGTGGCATCAAAGACCAGCAGAAGACTGGAGGCAACTGTGTACATTTCTTATTTACTGCATGAATGGCTTCAGTTAAAATTTTATTTGATTTACTTTGTGTGTTTGTGGTCTTCTAAATCCTATTACAGACTCAGCTGGATGAAATGTTGGTGCACTATGGGTGAATATCCAAAAGTCATGTCTTTAATTAGGTTTCAGCCATTACTGTTCAGACAAACATTTACAATGCATTAGGTTTTAGATGGAGTATAGTCGTTCATATGTTCAGCTACTACCTTACATCAAGATCACTTTAAGATTTCAGTATGCCTTTTCTGTTCAGTCGAATCCAGATTTACTGCTCACCTGTAACAGCTTGCATACAGACGTTTCTCTTTTCTGTGGTTCAGATATATGTCTCCCATTTTCTCCTTGGCTTGGATGTAGTATGGCTGCTCAGGGGTAATGTTTCTGAGCATACTCAGTGCCAGCTCTGTGTCACCGCGCAGCAGGGCCAGGTCTGCATTGGCAATCGTGACACGGAGCTCCTCAGGGGTTCCCGAGAACTCATTGATGGCATCCTGCATCACCTTTGCTGCTTCATGCTGAAATGTTAAATGCATTCATAAGTGTATACTGTATGTTTTCCTTCAAGGCCAGGCATATGTGGAAACCCAACAACACTATTGGGATGAAAGCCTTAAAAAGTACTCACAGCAGAGTACAATACAACACTACTTCACATAAACCATAAAGAACAATATCTGGAGTGCTTAAATTAACAGGATAGTATCATGTACATAACTTTTTACATCAAAACTCACTATTTTACCTGTTCTCCGTTGAGCCACAGGGCCTCAGCTAACTCCAAGAAGACAGAGACACAGTCAGCAGGACTCAGCTCAGTCTTCTTGTTCTTAGACTTGGACGAGGATCCAGCTCTGCGGACACCTGGAAGACTCATGGCCATCTGCAATGTCTGAATAGCCTCTGCCAGCTCACCCATCTTCTTCTTAGCCTGAGCCTTGATCAGGTGGTACAATGGATGTTCTCGAATCTGGAATGGACAAGAAGTCGTGACCCATCAATAATAACTGACAATATCTTTTAAAGTTCCCCTCTGTGGAGACAAAGTACATTTACCGAATGCAACTTTCTTCTTCCTGTCACCTACATCCTTTTCTGTATTACTATGCCTAACTGAGGACAAGCTGACATGCTCCTAAATGATACAGATAAAGGCGGTGGAGGTGCAACGTATTTGCACATTTGCCGTGGGTCAGGTAAGAGCCTGAACGCACACTGTCTCATAAACATATAGCAGCCAATAATACTGTCCATGTCGATGATGATCTTACCTCAAAGTTATGGCTGAGGCAGAGTTCAAGAGACTGGGAACACAACGTGAAGTTACCCTGCATCAGATGGATCTGTGCCATTAGCAGATGAGCATCTGCATGAGAAGGACACTGGTCCAGACAATGTTGTAGACTGCTCTGAGCAGCATCAATGTCACCTGAATGAACACAGAAGCAATGCAGTTTAAAATAGCATTTGCAGAAAAGAAACCAGAAAATATATTTTAAATGCAGCGCTCACCAGACTGATATCTGACTTTGGCTAGCAGGAAGACCCCTTGAGGGAGACCTGGCACAATCTTGACCACAGTATCCAACAATGTGGCACAGTGCTGGAGCTGAAGAGCAGGAGGCTGGCCCTGGACTGGAGGCTAAAACAAGAATTGCACAATTTGTATTTAGTGCAAAGATTCTCTAACTTTTTTATGTGTCTCATTGCAAGATGATTAAGTATGCATATCTCTATCATACTATCCACAAAAGTGTGAAAACAAAAGCATTACTTGCAAAATAAATACATAACTGACTGAGGCTCTCTTGCACTGCCCAAATTTAAGGCTCAGAAGTTACACAGACATTTTAAGACCAACGGACAACCTGTCATTGATGAGTCTCCCTGTCGTACCTTAGCAGGACACAGTGCAAGATACTCTTTGACAATCTCCAACAGGAAGTCGGGGTTCAGCTTCTCAAAGTACTCCACTCCCAGAGGCAGACCCTGCAGTGTGGAGAAGTGTGTGTCCACTGCATCATTCAACAGATTGATCACCTCTTCCTGGGGCCGAGGCTTTTTCACTGCCAGAACAGCACGTAGGTACAGAAGCTCCTAATGAAAAAAATAAAAGAATTAAATAACAGAAGGAGAAAAGCAAAAATGGTTGGATAAAAAAAGGGGGTAGAGGAAGGTAGCAGGGAGGAAAACTTGACAAGGGCTTTC
This sequence comes from Macquaria ambigua, assembly GCA_008360985.2. Taxonomy (NCBI): domain Eukaryota; kingdom Metazoa; phylum Chordata; class Actinopteri; order Centrarchiformes; family Percichthyidae; genus Macquaria; species Macquaria ambigua. The sequence continues at coordinate 821,741 of VMKM01000049.1, forward strand.
TGTACAAGATGGATCGAAGACACCAGCATAAAAACAAAAAGTCTCCCAGAAAGAACAACTAAAGAGAAAATACTAAACACCGTCAGGAGCAGCTGCTACCTATCCTGCCAGGTGCTCTTGCTTACTGCTTTTCAAACAGTTTTTACGGCATAATAAATTATTCTAAACCACGATGAGCCTCTTCCTCTAGGATTCTCTTAATAGAGTGAAAGACATTTCATGTTGTTAGCATTTATAACATGACGTTACCCCTGATTTTCCAATAGATTGTTGAATCTCTGTGAGAAATTCCAACTGTTGTTCTGCGTCTTCAAGATGGCCCTCTATCAGCTGGCAGCGAATTATACCTGTGGAACAAAAATAAAAAAATGTTGTATCTTCAGAAATTAAAAATGGCATGTGGACCCCTGTCATGTAGACAGATTAATAATTGTAACAGGTTACCAGTCAAAGCAGAAACACTTGTCTCATCCAAAGTCATGGCGGTCTTGTACCACTTCATAGCCTCCTTGATTCTGCCCTGAAGCACCATCTGGTAGCCCAACTCTGTGGCTAAATCTGAGTCGCCTGATGCCACAGAGAAGGCTTTTTCTACCATCCTAAACGTCTGCTCAATCAATTTCTCATTTCGTCCACACTGTGACAAAACAAAAAACAAGAAATGCTGTAAATGCTGAAATTCAATGAAGGTCAAACAACTCTTCAGAGTAAAGAGGACCAAAATGTAGCATTAAGAATTTAGAAAGAATCCTGAAAAGTGTCTTACAACACGGGTGAAGGCTAGAGACATCCTGTAGAAAAGCTCTGGGTTGTGTGGTTCCAGAATCTCCAAGCTGCTGATGAGGTTTGAAAGCTGCTTTACTGACTGCCAAGGGGGATATAAAAACAGTTTCTGTAAAGTGATCAGCACTTTGCTACAGCTTCATCATAAAAGCCAGTATTTACAATTTTATTTTGATTCCTGCTGATTTGCGTCCCTACAAGTTTGTAGGTAAGTAAGTATGAACATGTGAAAATGTGAACTTTACCTCAGTAATATCTCCATCTCTACATAAAGAATGTAGAGCTAGCATCCGTAGTGCCTCCAGGTTATTTTTATCCTTCTGTAAAAGCCTGAAATATGACACAGGGTGCTGTGAATGAAGTCCATCTCCTACACTTAATAAGCTTGGATTTCTTTGATTGATAGTAATAGAATATCTGATACTGCTGCAGTACTGTGTTGAGCTCCCAGACAAATAACATTAAAACTAAAAGGAATTGTGAAGGCTGCACCCCTCCCACTTCACAACATCCCACTGATGGCACCACAGCGGATCTAAACTTGGTGCAACTTGAGTAATCACACTTCCTCCTGTTCAGAAAACCTGAAGCAGCGCATCCTTGGAACTTCTGCATTTTGGCTCAAAGGACTTTCTATGCTGTCTGACACTGGCCAAGGTCCAGAGGGGCGAGCACAAACAATGGAGTAATCAGTATGCACTGGTTTGAGGCATCACACTAGTGTTTTATTTGCACTTGAATGCTGAGCCATTTGTAAAGGCAGACTGTGTTTTTTTCTTACATCCCTGGTGGTGATTACAAATGTTTTTTGAGCTTTATGATCTCACCAGAGACATTGTAACCCTTCATTGAGATTCTTTTAAGAGTCTGGGGAAGAGAGCTTGCACTATGATAGATGTGACCTGTGTATGATTTGGGAGAAACCTCTTAACCACCTCATCAATTACCTGTGTGCTGCATCTATGGTTTGCTCCCAGTCTTGAAGGCTGAGCAACAGTTTCATCTTCTTGATGAGGGCAGGCAAGAACCCAGGGAAACTAACAATGACCTGGTTAACCATTTCCAAAGCTCCGGAGTAGTTCTGACGATATTCATAGTATTGTGCCTAGGACAGAACAAACGTCACACAGGCCAGTACAAAACATGACATTTTAATTTACTATTCAATATGAATGAAACGTCTAAATGTCTAAATGTAATCAGGAACAACAATGAAAGCAATATTATAAGTTACAGAGAATTAATCCAAATAATGCACAGTGCAAAAGAACCGGAAGAGATTTCATACGGTGATGCGCCAATCACAGTGATGGCAAGGGACACAGTACATAAAACACTGAGTCAATTAGAAACACAATAAGTAATGTAAGAGGCATAGGAAATATGAGAAATTATAGCGTCGTAACATTTTCAGCTGTGGCTGAGGAAGACTGTTCAATATGGATTTATAATTCCCATCTCACCTTTCCCATCAGGGCAAAAACATCTGCTCTCTCTTTCAGTCCCTCATCAAAGTATTTTCCAGCCTTCCTGGCGTAGGCGTCTTTACCAGATGTCACGTCTATCCAGGCTTTTAGGATTATTCCCTGGACAACACATATCAGTCCAAATTTTACAAAAGTGCAAATAGATGAGAAGCCAGATTGCCCCTCTTATCATTACATACACTCCGAGACTTTGCATAACAATGGAAAAGTAATACTGATGCTTTTCTCAAACATATGACAAAAATGCAAATCTCACCTCTCTAGAGCCACTGGAGAGTTTAATCATTCTCTCTGTGTACTCTCGCGCCTTATCATTTCGCCCTAACAGCCAGAGGAACATCCCAGCATAGTACAGACTCTTGGGAGATGCACTTTTACGATCCTCTTTGACCTTAGCATCAAGTTCTTGAATGACTTCTCTGTCTGTGAATACAAAGACACTTGATATTACCAACAAGTGTGTGCAGTCCTTTAAAAGAGTCTGGGCAAACATCTGTGACATAAATAAAAGGACTATGCTGGCCTACCTGGGTTTGTCTTTTTTTTCTCAGCATAGACAAGGGCCATTAATGTGCAGAGAGACACATCTCGACTATCTCTTATTGTGTCCAACTCTACTGAGGCTTCTTGAACTTGATCTGTAGTAAAGTAATGACATAAGTGTATGTATGACACATGGCAAAGAGACACGAGTCTAACCAGAAAAGTCCCATGCTATTATTTTATTTGATTCTTTCAAGCTTACCTTGCATAAGGGTACCATATGCATGGAAGAAAATGTAGATAGGATCATTGCTGAATTTCCTCTGAGCAGCTGCTGCAACGTTTACAGCATGATTGAAATACTTCTCATAGCTATAGTACCTGATCAAAGCCTGTGGAAAAACAGAAAGAGGCATTGTGTTTGTAGGAGTTTACAGGTGGTGATAGCTAACTTAGTAGCAAAAAAGCGGTTTGTGAAATACGATCTCAATCAGATGCTGCAACCAGTTCTTTTCACAACAGAACAAAGTAACATGCATACCAAAGTTAAGAGTAAACCTGTGTTTGGCTTCAGTATATGTTAACGCTAGCTAATATAATTAACGTTAGCTAGCCGATGTCATTCTTCGCCACGGCCAACAGCTATTATTACTGTTTTGAAAGGTCTTACGAAAAGTCCTCTGTCATTAATAGCTAACATTATTGTAATATTTATTAACTCGGACTGGGTGAGTCTCCAGGTCGCCTTTATCTGTAACGTTAGCCTTGGGTGCTGTATCATTAAAACATCTTCGCTTACCAACGTTGTCTCTTCATCCTCCATCTTGGCTGAGAAGCTTTGTGCTTAAACAGTAAATGGCGTGAAAATAACTGCCGATTTACGCTGTCTGCATTGTACTTTAGCAAAAGAGCGACATTATTGCAGTTTTCGTTGTGTTTTCGCCATCTTGAACCAACTCCTTTAGCGTTGCCCGGTAACGTAGTAACAACTATGTAATTGGGTATTTATTCCCTGAGGTTATCCTTTCAGGCACGACTGCTTCTCCGGTCGTTACGATATCCCGCCTCCTTCAGTATGATTGGCAGATTCAAACCCCAACCATAGTTTATGCTGTTTCTGCATCCTTAAATATTTAATTGGTAATGCTTGTTGACTGATGATTGGTAAACAGTGTAGGTCATTCAGCTTAGTAGAAGGCCTGAAAGACAAAACTGAGGGAAAATGAATCTCTATTTACATATGAGTCGAGCTAGTTTCGCCTTTGTATCTCCAGGTGGCGCAGTCATCCTTTTATAAAATGTGATATTACTACTAGTACTACTACTACTACTAATGATACTAATAGCCCAATAAAAAAAAAATTTAGCTGATACTCTGCAAAAATCTATATGGGAAAATAAATTAATTCAGAATTCATAAAAGGAGTGTGTGTGTGGTAGGGTGGGAGGACGGGGTGTTAATAAATGAATTATTTGGTGAATTTTACCATGCGCCATGATTTTATAACATAGCATTTTTTGACTTCTAGGGCATTTGAAGCAACATGCAGAAACATATTGCATGTCAAAGTAGGTTTAACCTACTTTGAATCTATGGAAATTATTTGAGGGAGCTCAGTGGCTTGGATTACACTCACAGAGGTTGGATTAATGTGTTCAGGCCTTCTGTTTGCCAGATCTACACTTAACCATCCCCACTTTAGGAAAGACATTTAAAAATAATGTCAACATCTTATCTCGTTTTTGTTATTGTGTAATATAAACTATATTATTTTTCAGCTCTTTCAAACAAGAAGGTTTGCGCAAATTATCACCTATTAACACATCTTTATGTAGTTTACCATGTGCAGTGGAAACATATTTCCATCCAGCTAGTGGTAATTGGTGGCCCAATGTTACACCATGCATTGACTGTTAAGTATGAACTCTTGATGTCTACAGTGTTGAGTCCATGGCAGGAGCAGCCAGTGTCCAGCATGGGTGCAACTGTTCCAAGAGAGACCTTTCCATGCCTTGTCAGATACTATTTAGCACTAACTCTGGCACATAATCATTACTCTCTGCAGCACACATCAATGGAAGAGTAAATCAGGTTGGTATCGAGCTCTGAGCATGTGCAGCAATGGGAAATGTCTGTGTGCTGTACCACACAATTTAGCTCACAGTTTTGAAGTCATATTGTTAGAGGTTATTTTACCAGAAAAAATACAAATGATACAAAATATTATCTATTTAATATGAATTATTCTGTGTTTATTGATTCATTAATCCTAATTAAATAAATTGTATTTTCAATAATACTCATACAGAGTAGTTACACGGTAGATGATCAAGGTGTTGTACTTAGCAAAGAGCAATAAATACTGCATGTGTTGTTGCACTTACAAAGAATGCATTTGAAAACCTATTAGAGGAAAGACTGAATATGTACCCCCTGGGATATACTGCTATAGCATTCTAATGGCTATATCCATTGTGGTTTGTACAGACGATTATTGATCAAAGAGCCATGCCCAATAACACAAGCAGCTCGTTTGCTAATTAACTATTTTATTTCTTTTTCCGTATGTGTTGCAATAAAAAAGTTGCTTGAAATGCGATTGCCTTGCACATACTTGCATGTACTATGCTTGTAAACATACAACAGGTATTATATTGATGGTCAGGGATTTTTTATTTTTTATTTTTTTACATACATGCAGTAACTATATTGCTGTATGTATGTATCTGATGGAATAGAAATAGAAAATGAGGGTGAATCTGTGCAATCCTCTGTTGTATTTCTACTTGACAAAGGTGTTGTCTGTGAACAGTGGTAGGCCTATTTGTATTTGTGTGTGTTGTTGTGAGTTACCGAGGGAGTGGTTCACTTGAAACAGTGTGTAGGCTATGTGTGCACGTGTGTGTGCGATTTAGTGGTTGAGATAAAAAGTGAGTGAGTGTGTGTGTGTGTCTGTCTGTCAGTCTGTGTGTCTGTCTATTAACACCACGGTAAAATAGGGGGGTACTCACCACTACGTAATCTAATGGTATTTTCTTCCCATCTATCTACAGCAAATAAAATTACAGAGCTGTTATGGGTAGCATTCTCAGATTTCTCTCTGAGTTGTTTTTCACCCTGCCCCTCCAAGCATGCCAGTGGCGAGATCCCAAGCCAAATAGACATCCTTTCACGTATAACATGTCCACATATTATTGCCCAGCTTGCATGATGGGGACGGCAGACCAACTTCCGACCTTCCACCCTAATGCAGTCTAACAAAGGAGCTTGATGTCATGTTGCTGGGCAACCGGCAAGGAGAATCTGCAGAATCACTCTTGATTTACTGGTCATTAAAAAAGGCAATGTGCAACCCACTTGTTGCCGTCAGTGTGTGCTGGTTTCAGTCATAGGCTGCATTTCAAAGTAGACTGGCTCTCTTACATCAGATGGTGGATGACATTGTAGGCAAAGATCTTTTACAGAATAAGAATCTTTTGACGTTCACCATCTAAATAATTGACAGTTTGTTTCTGTTATAATGCCTTGAGTTCTGAGAGCATGCTGGCAAACATTTATTCAGGGACAGCTCAATTGCTCTGCTGACTGGCTTGTCAGGAAAACAACATATGAACCATAAAGTACTGTGGATGGGTGTGGCGCAAACTGATAATCACATCATCGTTGTGAGACAGAATGGCAGGAATAATCATCACTTTGCCATCAGCCTCTTGTTTACTGCCCTCAGGATTCAGCAGCCACAATAGGTAAAAGCGATGTTGGGCTTTAATGAATATTTGGACTGTTATTAATAATTAATAAAAATGTTCCACCCACTTAAGATGCTAATAGTTTCTGGCAGGACCCACAAAGCGCACTCAGAAACCAGATTCTAGCTTCTTGCACAGATGTTTCCTAAAACATATTGCACACTGAAAATATCATAAACCTGTACACATTTTCAGTTCTAGAGCTCCCTTCTTGGCCAAGACATTTTTACTTAGTGTATTGTCATGTCACTCAAGATGGTTTGCTTCAAGTCATACATTCACAAGTGCTTTCAATATCCCAAAAGATTCAAGAGATCAATATAAGTTGTACCATTTACAGTTTGAGTACTCATTACATTTTGCACATGAAATGGACACTGATAACTTCAACAGTTTACAGGTTCTGACACTAATGACACTAATGCTTATTGCAATCTGGTAGCTATCAGCATTGTAACAGTCATAAAGCTTAAAACTGTAAAAGCTGATGCTTAATGCCTCTAAATGTGGTTAGCACTTTAGATCTGTTTTTCAAAATCAAATCCCCTCACTCGACTGAAAGCTATCAGGACAGTCTGATGATTACTCATCAATTTCATTCAACTATGATCAGGAATCCTTGCCCGCCTGATATCAATGGTATTAGTTTACCAAACAAAGATGAGGTACAGTTGAAGTATGGCATTGGCTCCTAAAAACACAGCTTTAGCATTTGTGATTTAGTAATCATAATGAAAATCTCAACAGAAGAAAATAAGTGTTTGTTAATTCTATTGTAAAGAAATAAACACGTGCGCTCTGACTTTCTAATAAGACTTTTCAAAGATTGTTAGGATCAGCGAAACATAACATTTAATCCAAAAATGTGGTCTTAGTGAGAAAAACATGAATTAATCTGACTTTAGGAAATAGTGTCGCCACACTTTATTTATGCATATCAGATATCACGTGAATATATCAAACATATTCATGTGCTAAAACATGTTAATCACTGCATATTCAAAATTGTCAGACTACGCCAGACAGGCTGACTCGTGCTTTCGTAGATTATGTAAAATAAAATACCTTTGTTTGTGGAAAAAAATAAGAAGCATGTGGGAAAAGAATGTAGATTCATCATGGTATCAATCATGACCTTTTGTCTCGGCTGCAAAAGTGCTCTTTTAATTTTTTTCCTCACACATTGCCTACTCCGCCGACTGCAAGCAATGCTCCAAATGGTTTGCCAGTTTGGAGATAACATTTGTGATACACTTGTGCTATTTGTGCCATCATCAGTGCCCTCTCAACAATAGGCATCAGCCTCTATGCCTCTGGTGCCCTTTGAACCAGAGACACATGAGACCGGCCCTCTCTGACCCAACTGTGCCCAGAGCTCTTCTCGCTGGTCAGTACAAAAAGACTGTGGGCATACTACAGCTTATTCAAAATAATGTAGACTAAGTTCTGACCAGAATTGTTTTTAACAATATTGAGAAAGAGAAAATATTATTTTACACCTGTTCTAGGATCTCTGCATCGGTTTCATGTGAATAAAAGTGTGCACACCACAGTATATTATACACATTTAGTGTTTGAAAAAGAAAATCACTTCAAACTTCAGGAAATTTAAGAACTTTGCATGGGTAAACAAAGCACATACTGTACCTGCACATAACAAAAAGACAAATGAAGTACACAAATGCTGAGAAGCTCAGGCCCTAAACTATGTGGATACTAAATGTCTACAAACACTCACAAACAGCTGCTCTCTTATGTACTGGACTAGCAGCTCTGGGTAACAGACTTACATTTTTGTTTTCATCTTGACTCAATATTCACTTACTGATTGGACTGTAGGACAAACAATGAACTAATAACAATATCAATCTTCAACTGAGAGGCATTAAAAGTAAAAGATAAATGTTGCTGAATGTCACATGATAAAACTGAAGTCGTATTACTGTAACAGAGGTGGACGGACATAAAGTAGCAGTCTCACCAGAACATAGATGATAACAGGTTCATTCTCACAAAAAAAAAAATGCAAGTGACAAAAAAGTAAGCAAAGTATAAGCAAAGCGTAATGAGCCAGCAGTCCCACTCTCACAGTCAACTCAAAAAGAAAGAAATAGTAAGTGGACAATGCACACGTGAAACAATATATAAATGTCTTCTAAATAGCATGATAAAATAAATGAATGTTTAAGGCATACTTGAGGTACACGTAATCTTTATTCTTTTGGTGTTTCAATGAAATGAGTTATAGCAGTGTCTTTCATGCAGTTTATTTATACACTACAAGCAGTATGCATATAAATGATGGAAGATGTTAAATTCTGTGATCAAAACATTCTTTCATTATCCATAAAGTATAGTGTAAGTATTGAACGTTCTAATTACATGCAAAATATACTTATATGAATGGAATTATACTTTCATAACATGGAACAACAGATGTAGTTGTGACACAGTTTAGGGTAGATGTCATAGCTATGGGAAGAACTGACCAAAGTAACACAACTGCCACTATAAAATGTAAACAGAAGTAGGAAACAGCCAAGGGCACATGAGATGTGTGATGCCATGTCCTTGAGACAATCATTCAGAATACTCTGAGCCATCTTTCATCCAACTTAGATATTTATCATGATAAAGATTGAGAGGTAAACTGTGAAAAAACAGTTTACAAAGCACACAAAAACATAAAGGATCAACTCCCCTTTTTTTCCAGTCACCATTTCCAAATAAAATAAAATATGCAGTTAAAAGTTGAATAAAGTAAAGTCACAGTCATCTAACATCACCAATAATCAAACATAGGGCTTTGTCTTATGAAGAAAAATTGCCATCCATAGAACAGTTTTCATGGACATTTACATTTTTCACCTCACAGCTCATGCTGAATGTATAATAACCCTGTCTGCCTGAATACAGCAGAACATGGAGAATATATTTGGTTTTATATCATAGGTAATAAATGGTAATTGTTCCATAAATCCCACAATCATTACAGAATACACATTGAGGTTCATCATCAAAAACTACTAAGAAAAAAACCCCAGACAAAATGAGGAGAAGGTGGAAACATGGAGGAGACGTCAAACAATTTAAGTGATGCTGTTGTCCTACAAATAGACAATATTACAGATAATCTCCTCCTGGAGCAAACTGTTAGAGATTTGTGGTTAAGCGAGGTAACTTAATAACAGGGTCAGTTACAATGTGCAAACAACACAGTCTTTTTCTTGAATATCCAGCTTTGAAAGACACACTTTCAGTTGAAGACTGTGTTTTTAACACGGTTTCATGATAAAATGTGTACATAATTAGCAATATTGTAAATGGTTCATAGGTAGCACACATCAGGCTGAGATGAAGTACGTGAATGATTTTATGATTCAACAAAACTGAATGTGCAAAGTATTTCTGCCAAGTGTTGCTGATCTGACACTGATAATCAAACATAGTCGACGCACTTGGCTGTATTTGTTTGGACTGTAGGCTAAGGTCACGTTTCTGTAACATATAAAAAACAGCCATGTCATGACTGTATACTTTGCACCATGAAGCATGATGGACAAGGAGAGAGTGTGATGAAATAGTACACTCTAGCATGCATAATCATGGAGAAACATTCATGCAACATGTCTAGTTTACTGCAGCAACTCTGACATGGTCTTTTGGATTTGTCAAGTATTCCATGTGCTATCAGTTAGCAAGACTAGCCTTAAAGCACTGCTACTCATTGTAAAGACTACCCCTGAAGGAACAACCCTTTTGAAGAGTAAAAAAAAAGTGTATAAAAAGTTAATTAACCAAACTATGAATTCTTAAAGTAATAACATTAAAACTGTTTTTTTTCTGCTTGAAAAGTAAGTAGGTAAAGTAATACAACAGTCAGTGATATAACAATAATTCAAGACACTGGATAGCAGAACTAGCTGCAATAGAAGTTAAAGCAACTAATGTGTCTTTCAGAACACTTACCCATTCCCACAAAAAGCCAAAAGGCATCCTTGCTCCTGAACACAGACAAATATGTCCCACTACAGCCTGAATGAGCCACCTTTCCATTTTAGGCACCAACTTTTAGACTCAAGTTAAGTATGGTCAGTTTGGCATAGATATCCATACTAAGAAAGGGAGTCCAATGGATGTCTTCACTTTCAAAGGTTGTAAACATTTTGTCATTAATTAAAATGTCTTTGTAGCATCTCCAGCATTCTTTTACATATCTTGCTCACTGACATCTTTGCCCACAACCTCCTTTTCACTTTTGTCTTTTTCATATTTGTTCTTTCCATTTGTTGTCACACTGTTACATGAGGGTTGAGCGGCCGTTGAAGGTGTCAGTTCACTTTTATCTGCACTAGAAATGTCTTTGAGTTTGTCTGCGACAAGATCCTCTTTGTTAGTGAGTGTTTCATCCTTTTGAATGTTATCACTGGATGTGTTGGAGGGCTTAATGGCAGCATATTTCCTTGTATACTGTCTGAATGCTCTCTGGATGACAACGGCTGATGTGTCCTCCTGTTTGCGGCGGAGGGTGGTAGTGATGGGTTCGTAGGACACTTTGGAAGGATTGGAGGCCATGAAGCGCTCCTCCATCTGCGCCCTTAGGATGTCCATCTCCCCACCCTCGCCCAGAACACGTTTTGTGAATGCAAACAGGATGTCCAGGCAGTGAATGCGTTCACCACTCACCATGGGTAGATCCATAGACATCAGTTCGATCTTGTTAGGCTTGGCTATACGTAATGGTGGTTCCAGAGCATCTGCAAATTCTGACAGCTTATTGTACTCCACGAACTGTGTTGCATGAGGATCAAACCTTTCCCAGACCTCATAAAACATTTCAAAATCATCCTCACTTAGTGGGTCCGCGCTCTCCTCAGTGGCCACACTGAAGTTTTCCAGGATGACTGCAATGTACATATTCACCACAATCAGGAAACAGATGATGATGTAGCTCACAAAGAAGGCAATTCCCACAGGAGGATTTCCACAGTCTCCTGTAACAGAACTGCCAGGATGCTCCATGGTATTGCTACAGTCATCTGCATGTTTGTTGAGAATGGGAGCTAGTAGGCCATCCCACCCTGCTGAGGTGGTGATCTGGAACAAACAGATCATACTGTTGCCAAAAGTCTCAAAATTGAAAAGGTCATCAATGCCTCCTTCGTGCCTGACATAAGCAAAGTTTGACATGCCAAAGATGGCATAAATAAACATCACCAGGAACAGCAAGAGACCAATGTTGAACAAGGCAGGAAGTGACATCATCAAGGCAAACAAGAGTGTGCGGATTCCTTTGGCACTTTTAATAAGGCGGAGGACGCGGCCAATCCTAGCCAATCGGATGACTCTGAACAAGGTTGGCGAAACAAAATACTGCTCTATCAACTTTGAGAGAAACATTCCTAAGGAAAGAAAGCAAAACATATTAAACAAACTGTAAACAACACATGTATGTATACAGACAAAATTCATGATTTTAATTTATTTGAGCACCACAGTAAACAGAGGTGAGTCATACCAATGATTGACAGGATGACTACGATGAAATCAAACACATTCCAACCATTTGTGAAATAGTACTGACGAAGCGAGATCATCTTCAACAAACACTCTCCGGTGAAGATGCAAATGAACACTATATTAATCCTGCGGAGAATCTCCTCCTTTTCCTGTGACTGGTCATCAGTTTCCACCATCATGGCTACCATATTTAGCCATATTAGAACCATTATTACAATATCGAATGCTTGTTTTGTGGTGAAGTCAAAGATGTATCCTTGAATTTTGTTCTGAAATAGACACAAGGCGGAAAAACAGAAATACATTTTAGGTGCTATGAAATAAAGATCACATTTGTAATGCAAATTAGATGCAGTCATGGTTGAAGCTACATACTGATGGTCTAGGAATAGGTTTTTGTGGTTTCTTTGACCCCAACTTTTTCATGGCATTGTAATATTTCTTCTGTTCTTCAGTCATAAAGATGTCTTGACCCCCTAGGTAAAGAGGGGATGTGAGGCATGTTAAATCACAGCAAAGGTGATGAGGATATACTACAGAAAGAGGAAAAATATATATATAAATATATAATATATAAATATTGCATTTCCATCAGAATATCAAGTCAAAATATCACATTTTGTTTAGAAAGCAGATATGATACTTATCTTCTTCTTTTGCTGATTGAAATTGTCTATGATGACACCAATAAAGAGATTGAGTGTGAAGAAGGCTCCAAATATGATGAAAACAACAAAATACATGTACATCTTCAGGTTGATCTCATACTCTGGTTGTTCTTCTGGCTATAATAGATACAAAAAAATTGAGACATTAGTACGTTAAAGTTATAATCCTTAAGATACAAATCCTGGTTGATTTGGCAACAGGTGGTAAAAGCAAGTGTGATTGAATACGACAGGTCCTAGAATTCTGGGGGAAGCAAACACTCCTTGACCAGACCTTTGGTGTATTTGTTTACAGCAAAGCCAAACAAATTCATGTTGTTGTAACAAAGAAGTTAGTAATAATTGCAATTGATTTCAGGCTGTGTTTTTGTTTTCCACACAACAGCTGGGCATAGTAAAACAAGTAAGTCTTGCCTTGACTTGGCATTAAAAACAAATAAAATAAAATAGAATAAATAAAGCGAAATACAATGCACATTGTAATATGATGATTGTTTTTAAAGTTTGCATGGACTATGTGTCTCCGTCTCAAAAAAGAAAAAGCTCCGTTGCTATTCTTCATGAAAACTATTGACAGTGTTTTTCTATAGTATTGGCAGGTTTAAGTTGCCCTTTGCTGGACAACATTGACATACAATAAGCCTCTTTGCATATTCCATTTTTCATTTACTTAAAAAATATTTTGTGGTGTAAAACAGTATTGTTGTAAATTAAAATATCATATATAGAAAACTATTAATGTATCAGTTGTTATCCAATAAAATTAGTGATTTAGCCTGCGGTTAAACACTTTTGCAAGGCACTGTATGCATGTCACATTATCATTAGGGGCTGAGCTCCCCTAAAGGTCTGATCCTAAAATTGCCCCTGGTTGTGATTTGATTTTAATGTCACATTAATATCACAATGAAAAACAATTCATTCACTTATAAAAGACAAGAAGCTAAATATTTTGTCATATAACATCATACAACAATGCATTTTCCTTTTTAAATCTTTGTTTGGTTTGTTTTTATTTAGGCATTTTAAATCTTCCTTACGTAGAGAGATAATTACAGAATATATTGCTGAAAAAATGACAACCATAAATAGTATCAAAAATGTGATCTGATTTCATGAAAATCAGATCACGAAAAGTATTGCGATATCGAAAGGCACAATTTATAAGAAAGATTATAAAATGTAACATACAGGATGAGCTAAATATGCCAATTTGATTACCTTGCTTTGAGAGTCCACAGCAGCGTACATGATCTCCATCCAGCCCTTGAATGTAGCCTGCATAGCAATGAATATCCACAAAAAAATATTGTAGTAGCCCTTTGATCTTTCTGTCATTACCAATTTTCTACCAATGCAGCAAATAACACATTTACAAGTTTAAAATTACACAGATTGCACAATTATCTAACACTTACAAATGATTCAGTTACTCACCACTTGCAGCAGTGCAAGGTATCCCAAGCCAACATTGTCAAAGTTGATTTTGACATTCTTCCAGCGACCATCAACCTTGGTCAAACAGTCATTCTTGTGTTTCACCACTGATGGAAGGAAACGCTCATCTGTGGTTCTGTTGACACAATGGTAGTACTTCCCCGCAAATAAGTTGACTCCCATGATGCTGAAGATAAGCCAGAAGATGAGACATACCAGCAGCACATTGAAGATGGAAGGAATGGCTCCCAGCAGGGCATTGACAACCACCTGCACACCAACACACAAACATAATAACCCATCTTTACAGCAGGCAGAGATCACAGAATATGGAACTGATCCACAACACTGTATACCCTGGAAATGGTAAGAATAGGAAAACACAAGAGTGAATGTTTCAGTGTTAACATAAGCATCAGCATGAGCTCATCACAGCTATGACTATGACTAACACCAAAGCTCAAATACAACGATAACTGCATGGTAAAGGTGGGAAAAGAATTAGGAGAGGAGGCTGGAGATTGATGCTGTGTTTCCAAAAGTGGTTTTAGTGGGTTACATTACATTTTAGAGAAACATTGAAACAGAACACCATGTAGAGGCAGGACGACGCCACAAAATTTGCTTACTGTAAACAGAAACATATATAAAACATGAAAAAATCATGTTAAAGAACCCAGCAAACAATATCCAAAACAGTGAAATTATAACAGAAACTAATGTAGTGCTACAGATGGACATGAAAAGCTGTTCATGCAAATGAGGGAATTCACTGGCTACCACGTGAGGAAAGACCATTGTCTCAACAGTGCTGTAAATCTAGACCACCACAATATGAAAGCAACTAATCAATACATGCTAAATTGATTTCAGCAGTTGACAACCTTCCCTATTCAGTTACATAAGTTATCAAACCCTGTTTAGTTTAGTTACAGTATGAAATGTAACAAAAATACAGACATGGTGCCACTAGTTTTACATTTTGGGAAATAGGCTTATTTGCTTTCTTGCTGAGAGTTAGAGGGGGAGATCGGTACCACTCTTATCTATCTATCTATAACATGAAGCTGGAGCCAGGAGATGGTTAGCTTAGCTTAGCACAAAGCTAGCCTGGCTCTATCAAAAGGTAACAAAATCCACCTACCAGCACCTCTAAAGCACAGTACTTAACACGTTGTATCTCATTTGTTTAATTTGTACAAAAACTGAAGCGTAAAGTGGGGAGTTATGTGACGGACAATTTCTTGCCCGGAAGGAGTGACTTCTTGGAGTCTTTTCTTCACCGGGAGGTTTCCAGGCAACCAATGGACACTGCTCCCAGCCAAAAATAGTACAGCACATAACCCACCATAAAACCACAACCTGTTGTTTATACACTTCTGTTTTTGTATGGATTAAACAACTGGGATATAGCTTGTTAATTAGCGAGTTTTAGAAGTGCTGGTAGGCAGATTTGTTTTACCTTTGGACAGAGCTGCTTTAGCCTGTTACCACTCTTTATTCTAAACCAAGCTAACCCTGTACTGGCTCTAGCTTCGTATTTAATGTACAGATATGAGAGTAATATCAATCTTCTCATTGAACTCTCGCCAAGAAAATAAATAAACGCATTCCCCAAAATGTCAAACTACTCATTTAATCAAAAATCCTGCATCACTGGTGTATAATTACATGGTAATTTAAAAGAAAGTGATGTCATCAACGTTGTCATTTAAATATTCAAGTCAATCCTGAGGACAAATACCAGCTGGAGAAAGAGGATTAGGGAAGGAGAGGAATGCTTCATTTACATGCAACACACTTTTGGGGTATCTGCTCTCTAGGTCTGGCAAAGTCATAGAGCTTTATGCTGCTCTTCGCCTGTGTCTGCGCTCTGTACCAGTGCAGTGAGCTGTTGGTAGGTGCACCGTGACTCAGAGTGGGTGGGGAAATCCAGTGACTCTTACCCTCATGCCTTCAAACCGTGACAGGGCTCTCAGGGGCCTCAGAGCTCGCAGGGTTCTCAGAGACTTGATGGGACCGAGGTCAGAATATCCGATGGCATTGGCTACCAAACTGACCAGTGAGACCTAGAACGCATGCACACACGTCATAAGCAGAGGAGACACTTTACGCTCAGTTTAAAGAAAACATTCTCAGATACTACAGCATGCCTTTCAAAAAAAAAAAAAAAAGGTGTACGTGTGTTTCTGTGTAAGCAGAGATGTTTCAACCTACATCAACAATGAGGAAGTCCAGCCAGCACCAGGCATTTGTGAAATACTTGGCATATCCATACGCCACCCACTTCAGCACCATCTCCAGAATGAAGATGTAGGTGAAGATTTTGTCTGCAAACTCCAACACCGTTTTAATGGTCTTCCTCTTCTCAATGTAGACGTCTTCAAATGCCTGGATGTAAAGAAAATAACAGTGTGTAATTAATTGTAAATATGAATACAAAATCTTGATCTTACTTTGTATAGAAAGATAATCTTTTTTGTAACAAAGCATAGAAGTGAGAACAGACTATGGTGAGACTGCATTAATTCAATAAATTAAATTAAATGCTCAGTAGTTTGAGAATCTGCTGCTTGACAAGAGATGCCAGATACAATATGTAAATACATGAGAGCAGCTAAATCAAACTATCAACATTTGTCTTCATGCACGGACTTACCAGTGCTCCACTGCTCAGTAGGATCATGAAGATGATGAAGCTCTCAAACCAGTTGTGCTCCACTATCCGGTAACAGGTCTTTCTTAGCGTCCACCACACCTTCCACCAGCCCACATCCGCATTTACCTGACAACACTTGAACTTTTGTACACAGCCTGAGCAGAGACAAAGGGGAGATGGTGATTTACCAGTGTAATACGCATTATCAGATTAATGCCAAGGCTGTAATAGGTTAAGTGGTGGCAGTGGTTGTAGTAGTATTCACCGTCAGGAAAGCAGGCGTCAGGTTCCATAGATTCTTCCAGTTCAAAGTCTACAGACTCTCCTCCCTCCCCGCCTGCCATACCGTCCACTGTGCTGCCCTCAGAGGAGCTGAACTGGCCATCGTCATCTATAATCTTCAGATGAAGCCGGGTAAAACCAGTGTTAGATGAGCAAATATAACAGAGCCATGGCAAATGTGATGGGCTAACATGCTGAGCACCTGTTTGTCCACATACTTCATGCACCCCATATCTCTTTAAAATGAAATTATTTTCTTACAAAAACAGTAAAAAAAAAAATGACCAAGAGACTTGCACAAGACATGTGTAATTGGTATGTTTTAACTGCAACTGAAACAGATGTCAGCTGCATGTCTTGTTTAAGGCTGCTGGTAAGAAGGACTTCACAAGAATCACTGACATGATTTCAGTTCAAGTTTAAATCAAATGGATGATGGTGTTGTACAGTAGCCACATGGTCTCTCCTTCAGCCTGTTGTTGTATGGCTTTCTACAGGGTGTGTCTCCTAATGATAAGAACAGCTTGAATGCCTTCCTGGAGAATGCAGGAGCACTTGGCTGTCCTGGGACCAGCTAATGCAGTGCAGACAATGATGAAAGCATGTTACTGCGATATACTGTGAGCACTAAAGTCAACGCGTTGATGGTTTGTGCTTCAATCCATCCATTCTGTTTCTGTCAACTGTAAACTGTGGAACATTGAGTATTATGTTTCTTCTGGAATATTTAGAGCACAAATGTATGTGCTGAAATCAGAAAATCACTATATACCACCAATGTGTTGTCATCATCCCATTATGAATCTTATTTTCATATTACATATATCCTGGTTGGGCAATGCATCATTGTAGATCAATGGATTTGATGTCATGATGCAAAATCCATTCACAGTTTTGTCAAAACTCCAGAAAATGAAAAAATAATTAATTGAAGTTAAATTAAATTAATAAACTCAACTAACCTAAGAATCAAGTCAAAGAAAAACTGTGATTTTACAGTAGTAATTTAGCAAAGAAAAGGTTTTGATAAATACTCCAGCGTCAACCAAAATACAATTTCAGGACTGGAGGGTGAATGAAATAAGGCCAAAAAAGGATTAGTGATCTGCTAAAAAGGTTATTGGATGGTTATTGTAAATGAGACAGGCAATCTCCATGATGAGTGTAATGTACAATAAAGTTTTCTTACAAGTCTCCTACAACTTTGAGAGCATCTGTAAAGCAGCAGCAAGCAAGCAGCAATGACTTTGCTTACAAATCTTCACGTAAAATATTGCCTGTAGGCAAAATCAGTTAAAGCTGAGACAGAAATGTGTAAGTAAAAGTAAACTCACAAAGTAAATAAACAAGTAAATTAGCAGCAATAACATTGCAACAAACATATAATAGACAGTCAGTGTGCTTTTTTTTTTTTGAGCTTTTCTCCAACACAAAGCAAACAGCCCTATTAAGAGGGGGATTCAGCTCTCAAGCACTCAGACTCAAATGGCACATAATGTAATCTACACACTGGTATTTTCCTGTCTATATGGCCTCTTCTCGTTAAAGGGTCGTGGTATATGGGATCACATGCTCTTACTTCATTGCCTTTGACTCTGGGCAAAGTGCTTCAACGTGACTACAGCCATGGATCATACCACTTAGCTACAACAACAGATATGTTCGCCAAGAACCACAACCAACACTGAAATCTTTGATTTTGTCATCCATCACACATCATAAACATTAGTCTGCTTGTGACATAGCTGATAAGACTGAGGTTTAAAGGAGCATTATTTAACTCATCTCTAACAATAAGGGTACCTTGACAGACCAATTGGACCAATCCACAAGAGCGTCCTTACCACATGGCATCCTGCTGCATCAGATGAGGCACTGCTGAAGTCCTCTGTGTTGAGGTTTTCAAAGTCAGACTCTCCCACAGCGATAGGAACAATGACAGTCAGACTAGGATTGTTGATGAAAGACATTATAGAATCATCACTCTTGCTGCTGACTATGTACTTGTCTCCATTTTTGTCCACTCCGGTCACATCCCCGTTGCCATTCTTAGGAAAGTCTTTGATGGTATGGTTGGGGACACCATTCGGCCCTAAAGGTTTGTGGAGCTCATCCAGAGATTTGTCCTCACCCTTCCCTTTCTTCTTAACCCCGAGACAGACACTGTTGCAGCTGCTTCGAAGCAGGGACTTTACAAAGGCAATGCCTTTATGAATCCGTCCAAGGGCAACCTGCAAATTGTTCATGTCGCTGTCATCTTCCGTCGCTGCCAGGTTGTCAGCACTGAATGAACTCAGCAGCAGGGCCAGGAACAGGTTCAGCACCTATCAGATAATGACATGACTTCACATAAGATTGCTTTATCTTTTAGTTATTGTACTTGTACTATGATAACAACAAAACATATGTAGCTACAAAACTGCATCATGGGTGGTTATTCTTTACATCAATCAGCTAAATCTACAAGAGCTGGACAAGTTGGACTCATGAATTGAACGTAAGAGATAATGTACCACAAGGTTTCCAATAACCATGACCATCATGTAGACAATGATGCACATGGTCGTCCCAGCCACCTCCATACAGTCCCACATGGTCTCTATCCACTCTCCACAAAGCACTCGGAACACAATGAGGAATGAATGGAAGAAGTCATTCATGTGCCAACGGGGCAGAGTGCAGTCGTCAGAGATTTTACACACACAGTCCTTGTAGCTTTTTCCAAACAGTTGCATGCCCACCACAGCAAAGATGAAGACGATGATGGCCAGCACCAGAGTCAGGTTGCCCAGAGCGCCCACTGAATTACCAATTATTTTGATCAGTGTGTTAAGAGTGGGCCACGATTTAGCCAACTTGAATACTCTCAGCTGTAAAAAGAAAAGAAAAATGAGTAATTCCACATGTTTCTGCACTCAAAATGCATTTGAACATATTGGCTATGACACATATTTAAACTTACCAATCTGAATGATCTCAGAACAGACATGCCAACCACGTTTTCCAAACAAAGCTCCATCAAGCTTAAGCTGACAATGATTCCATCAAAAATATTCCATCCCTCCTGAAAGTAATAGTATGGGTCTAAAGCAACGATCTTGAGGACCATTTCTGCCGTGAAGATGCTAGTGAATACCTTTAAAAACAAAAACAAAACAGAAATACTGACCATTTAGAAACATGATACCTATTTCGCTAAAAAACATTTTCAGTACCTTCACTCTGCAGTCCACTCACCTGATTGCCCACAGTCAGCATACGGGAGAAACTCCCGGTCATTGGATAATGCTCCATGGCCATAAACAATGTGTTGAGTACAATGCAGATGGTGATGGTTAGGTCCACAAATGGATCCATCACAATTAGTTTCACCACCTTCTTGATCTTCAGCCATAGTGGACAACATTCCCAGATGAGGAAGGCGTGGGCAAAATTGTACCAGCAAGGAGGACACTTCTGCCTCGACTCTTCAAGCTCTGAACACACAATGGTAAAACAAAAAAATATATTTTTATCTGAAAGTACCATTTATCTTTTCAATACCCAATATATAATCAAAATAGAAGACCATGGTGTACAATACCTACCCTCCATTGTGCTTGTTATGACACTAGCTATACTATGAGCTCTCTGTCTGGCCTCTGGGCCCTCGAGGCAGTCCATAAACTCCTGGTGTGTTCCTCCACTGGCCGATCTGTACTCTGTGTCAGTTGTGTCAGCCTGGAGATAGAAACCATTGTTAAAGATGCAACTGTGTTACAGAAAATAAGTTGCATGTTACCATGGATATACAGTCAGTATTTTGCATCACATTGCAAAGCTGCAAAAGTAAAAGGAATTGTGCGTTAGAAAGTTGTATATGTCTATACCAGGTGATACCTTGGTCAGATGGTCAGAAGTGACAGTTATGCTTGCCAATCATAGTGGATCGAGAAACAAAAGTCTAACGGTAAGAACATTGTTTTTGTCATTCCTGACTATTAAAAACAGAATTACCAGTTAAAAGTAGCTTTAGCATCCACAAAGGCTCTTGTGTCTAACAAGGGTGGTGGGAAGTCTTGCGAAACGCTTCTTGTGTGTCACTGAAGGTTTGTGCCAGTGTATCACAGATGGAAACATTTCTGAAGGGTCTAAAGTTGAGTTAAAATATCAGCCGCTTTATCCTTAAAGCTTGCAAAAGAGTTTTGAAAATTGCTTATATTTTTAGCCATGCTAGCAGCATGACGACATTTTTGGCTTCTAGTGAAATATCTCGACAACTATTGGACGTATGGTCATATACGTATTGATGTATCAATACATAATTAAGGCAAAATTTTAATTTGTCAAATACTTTGGTTTATAACCCAGCTGTACTTTGTTTTGTGCTAATGAGCAAATGAATATGAAAATATGAATATGAATATGAAATGAGCAAATAAACTAAGACAGACTCCAATGGTTGCTCCTTAACATATGAATCATTCTAAAACCCAAAACATGCTGTGTGTATAGTTCAAAATTAAATTTGAGAAATACGCTGGTAAGCCTTCACTTAATTTCACATTAAGGTACACAGCACAACACACAGTGTGGGTCAGACAAGAAAAGGACAAAGAAAAAGAAGAAAACCGAAATAGATAGAGGTATGAGCTATAGGCTATAGGCAAATGAAAGAGGGCCATCTGGGCTAGACAACCCTTTCTTACATTGTCTCCAGTGGAGGCCATATCTACTGTCACTTTAGGCAGAAGGAGCCCCACAGGTGACGATGGGAGTGAATTCCCACCCACCAGAGACACAACCCCATTGCAGTCTACAGAGCTGTGCTTGATCCCATTGGGTGAAAGTAGGAGATGCGACAAGAAGCTGCGCTGGCTCAAATTGCTGCTGCGTCGATCACAACTCCGGGGAAGAAACAAAGAGCCCCTCCGACTCAGGCTGTCTTCAAAAATGCTGTTCTCATCATCGGCAAACTCATTTTCTGAGGCCACGTCTTGTGCTTGGCTTCGGAAACTAAAAAGGCTGGTCCTGCTGTTCCGTCTGGATGAGAACAGGGGTCCACGAAAACTCAGAAAGGACTAGGAGAGAAAGATATTCTTCAGTGGATACATGATACATGCTGAGAAGAAAGAACGGTGATGGCAACGATCGTCATATGTACAAATTAAATAAAAGTGATTTCTGTTGTGAGGTCAAGAAAAAATTCCATGATGATGATGATGATGATAATGATGACGATGGTCATAATGACGTCGGTAAGCTTTGTGAGGAAACTGCAAAATTAAAAATACATGTTGGTGATGACTGAGAATGATAAGGATGATGGTGATGATGATGATGGTGATGATGGTGATGATGATGGTGATGGTCATAATGATTAATACAAAATGCATCTTGATGGTGATAACAATGACAAGAACATAAGAAGTTGATGAAGACAAAGAAGAAGAAGAAGATGATGATCGTGATGATGATGATGATGATGATGAAAGTGATGGTGATGATGATGATGATGATGAAAGTGATGGTGATGATGATGATGATGAAAGTGATGATGATGATGATGAAAGTGATGGTGATGGTGATGATGATGATGATGATGATGATGATGATGAAAGTGATGGTGATGGTGATGATGATG
>VMKM01000050.1:691719-841333 GCA_008360985.2 Macquaria ambigua
ATAATGACAATTTCACATATGTATATATATATATATATACATATATATATATATATAGATATATATATATAAAATGAGAATTTCACAGACTTTCTTGACCTCAGGTTCAGGAAGCCACGAGAGGGTGCTTGATATGTCAACTGGCAATGCTTTATATATGTTCACATTAGTTAAAGCAGCAATAATTAATTTTTGGCCACTTGGGGGCAGTGGAACAAGCTATAAACATAACATTGACATATTATCACCTTATAAAGTTGTTACAGCAAACTTGTTAGCAAACAGTTGCATATTTAACATTAAGCAGACACAGAGCAACATCAGCATTCATTTGGAGTCATGTTTCTGGCTATCTGGCAAATGTAGGTCTGATATTAACTCTGTTGATCATTGATCATTGAAATTTATACACAGAGTAATTAATTACATAAAGTTATACCTTATTAATGTTTTTGATACAAAACTGAAAAAATCAGTAACAGAGGAGTAAAACATCTGAATTGTGAGAAAACACAAAATCCATGTTTTCAAAAAGGCAGTCTTCAACTGTATCTGTGAACTGTGAATATACCTGAACATGAAATGGTTTAAAAAATACTGATTGGATCTTTAAAATCAAGAACTGTAACAGTCAAAGCCATAATGGCCAGCAACTTTCTAGCTGAATGAATAAGCTGTAAATGTTATTTCTGTCCATTTTAAAGAAAAGGTAGTGTGCTGGACAAGGACAGATAAGAAGCTCTAGTTCTATTTTTACTGTAAACAACAGCTTGGATTATGCTTGTGTTGGTGTGTGTGAGAGTATGGGAAAAAACTATGCAATGTCTGAATTATTCCAATCTACAGCAAAGCTGTGTCTATGAACAGAACTGGATTTTTGCAGTACATTACATTAGGGTATATTAGACAGAAAAACATTACCAGAATAAACTGATAGTAACTGTTGATCAGAGGTCTGTTATTGTACGATGTTGAAACCAAAGATGTTTTATTACCTGCTGTTTTCCAGTTGCTAAGCAACCTCTTACTTCCTTGTCTAGTTTATAATTTACTGTACAGTATCAGTGCAGGCTGGTGGAGGGTTGTTGTGTGTTTCAGGTCAGTATAAACAAGAATGCAGGCTAACGGGAACTAAACACCCATATAATAAAGAATATGACATCTTTTTTACAGCTTTACAGAATGAGTATTTAAACACGCAGGTATAGCATCTTTACTGATATTGAACATTTTCAAAAAATACCCAGTCCTACACTGAAACAATTAAATCAGAGATACAAATGTATGGTATAGAAACACAATTTAAATTTTGGAATGCACACGGCTCATGCTTGCTTCTCACTCAGAATAAATGTGGAGCATTTGCCATTGAATAATATACTGTATATACACATATATATATATATATATATATATATATATATATATATATATATATATATACACACACACAAGAATCGCTTTAAATTTGTGATTTATGATTGAATTTTTTGTTTTTAGTAGTCACATGTGTTGAAATAGTCCAACCCTAATCAATCAGTGCCTCACTCACAGAAACCAGCTGACTGGAGGAGGGCAGGAAGAGAAGATAATTCAATTTAATGACTGTGGCTTTATTAAGAGACTCATTCCCTTGATGCTGCACAGATGCACCACAGAGATATGAAGTTAGTTTGTGTAATTGTGTCAATTGAGCTGCATACTATGTGGGACTGCACAAAGCACATGTCTATAAATATCCCACTGCAGCAATATGACAGGTCCCACAGTGTCAGTGCGGTCATACTAACAAGAGGAGGACACTAGCCGGTGACCTGGCTACTGTCACACAGGCTTGTGTGTCACTCTGCAGGGGGAATGACCCATGAGATGCAAGGACATCCTGCCACGGGGACGGGAACAACAAGGCAGCACTTTGTAGTCACACTATTCGATCAAAGGATAAACAGTTTAGAAACAGATTATGTTTGTGACAGACCTTCCAGAAAGTCCCGGGGGCTCTATTAAAGTAGTTAAGAGTAAAAAGCTCTTCATTTAGAATTCACAAGCAACCAAAATTCACATCAAATGAGACCAACTGCTGTCAATCAATTCTCTGCCAAACCCATGTGGGAATATATACTGCAAAATAATACATGTGGCTTATACCTGTTAGCTCTCTACTGACTGCTTTGAATCAGAGACGCATGACCCAAAGGGAATGACAAGAAGCAAGCATCAACTTGCAGTCCGTGTGTGAGTGTATGTGTGGCAGTCTGCTAATTTCATCTGTGCTACTGCCAGATTGCCAAGGCAGCACTCAGCTATTTGGCATCAGCATCTCAACCCAGTCAAACAGATCTTTGCTTTTATTCCCAAAACACCCTCCATATGCTCCCCCATAAGCTAAATCCACTCCAGATATTACCAATAAAAGCCATTCTCTATAATGACCCTATATCAAACAAATTCTATGTTTGAAAATAGCTGTACCAAGGCAGCATCTAATGTGACAAAATGTAAAATAACGCAGAATAAGAGAGGCCACACAGTCCTGTTGTATGTACATTTACGTGCACACTAGCATTCTTGTTATGATCTGGTTTTACATGTCTGTGCCCAGGGCCCCATTGTCACATAATCCATTCATGGTGACACAGCAGTTACAATCAAGTAAATGGGGGCAGAAAGGCTTCTAACTTTTGAAGTGATGAATTTTGACTTTCTGTAAAGGCCCTCAAAACTCAGCTTATTTACCGTGGCAATAAACTATTGCACTTGAACTTAAAAGACAGCTAAATATACTCATAGATAGAGGAATCACCTAAATGCTAATGTATTGCAGTCTGTACTATAAATTACAGGGGACTAGTTTAGAGCTGAAACGAGTGATTCTTTTATTTTATTAGTGATTATTCTGTTGGTCACTGATCAATTGTTTAATGGAGAAAATGTCAAAAGAGAAAAAGTTAAAAAATGCCAGAAATTCCCACACCCCAAAGTGACATCAATAGTTTGTTTTGTCTGACCAACAGTCTAAAACCCCAATTTATTCATTTGTGTTATAAAACAGAAAAAAACAACAATTCCTCATATTTGAGAAGCTGGAATCAGATCATTTTCAGCTTTTTTGCCTGATAAATGATTTTAAACAATCAAAATGTTGTTGATTAATTTTCTGTATATTGACTAAATTACTTAACTGATTAATCATTTTGAAGACTACACTGGTTTCCCACTGGTTTAATGCTGGTCAAACGGTTTTAAATAAAAAAAGACTAACTGACATGCTTGGTCACTGCCTGCTGGCCACCCCACAAGATGTAGCTTGTTGTTGCATCCTGAATATGATTAAAGACACAACTGGGACACGAGTGTGCATATAAACATACTATCAATTTAAAACTGGAAAGTAGAATCTTTGGGGGAAAGCAAATATAACTCACAGGGTCTATTGTGAAAGCCTTCATCACTTGTTGATAAGCAGTTAATGCTTTGTGTACTGCCTCATATGTGTGACTTATCCACTCATACTACACAATACCTTCATCACTGTGATACGCTCCAGTGAGGAGGCTGAGAGAGCTCTGACGTGTGTCAAAGCAGCAGAACATATTTCACAGACTGCTGTGGACTAACAGAGCTCGAGGCTGACGGCGGCGGCTCCACTCTGTTCACTAGAAGTATTCTCTGAAGGTCTTTGTGACTAGAGCAGTGACGCACAGGCGAGCTCCCCGGAGGCCGAGCGTGGAATTTGAGTCGAGGGGTAGAGAGGGGAGGGGGGGGCGACACTCTCACGAGATTAAACTGCACTGAGGTCTGCACCAGTGAGTGACCGTGGTGTAACCAGGCAACACGGCCAGACCCACGTCAGCACCAAAAACCCACTCAGGTAGAGTCACACTCAACTGCCAGAAGCCATGTTAACTGAAAAAATAAATCTCCCAAAAACTGAAAAAATGAGTCAAAGAAATATTCTGGTATGCCTTTAAAAACACAGATTCCTTTTCTTTTCTGGTCTGTTCTACAGTTTAACAAGATTCACATTATATGCTTTCACCACCAAATATTCTGGTCAAAGATTCTTGAGATATACCTCAATACAGATTCTGTTTGAAACACGGTACCATGATCCTGTATTATACCTATTTACGAGAGCAGATGTTCAAGTAACAAAAAAGTACAATACAATACAATACAATAGTTCTGACTAACTCATGCGATCATAGCAACTCAACAGCACAAACTTGTACCAAATGTGAGAAAAAGCTTAGCAAAAATGTTATGCAGTCTTCAACTAATTTGAAAAAACAGAAATTCTGATAAGATTAAAAGATATATCCACATATTAAGGCAGTTGTAACACCTGAACACTACCTGTACAATTATGTAAGAGTGAGAGAAAACTAGTTAGCAAGCAAGCATGGAAGTCTAAACAGGTAGCTAAAAGTAATGGATTAATGGTTGACATTGTTAGCTAAAAGTAATTACTAAACGGTTGAAATTGTTAGCTAAAAGTA
This sequence comes from Macquaria ambigua, assembly GCA_008360985.2. NCBI lineage: Eukaryota > Metazoa > Chordata > Actinopteri > Centrarchiformes > Percichthyidae > Macquaria > Macquaria ambigua. Next base: position 696,219 of record VMKM01000050.1, read on the forward strand.
ATGGATAAACGGTTGAAATTGTTAGCTAAAAGTAATTACTAAACGGTTGAAATTGTTAGCTAAAAGTAATGGATAAACGGTTGAAATTGTTAGCTAAAAGTAATTACTAAACGGTTGAAATTGTTAGCTAAAAGTAATGGATAAACGGTTGAAATTGTTAGCTAAAAGTAATTACTAAACGGTTGAAATTGTTAGCTAAAAGTAATGGATAAACGGTTGAAATAGTTAGCTAAAAGTAATGGGATTAATGATTGAAATAGTTAGCTTAAAGTAATGGATTAATGGTTGAAATAGTTAGTTTACAGTAGTGGGATTAATGGTTGAAATAGTTAGCTTAAATTAATGGATTAATGGTTGAAATTGTTAGCTTAATGGTTGAAATAGTTAGTTTACAGAAGTGGGATTAATGGTTGAAATAGTTAGCTAAAAGTAATGGATTAATGGTTGAAATTGTTAGCTTAAAGTAATGGATTAATGGTTGAAATAGTTAGCTAAAAATAATGACTAAACAGTTAAAATAATTAGCTAAAAGTAATGGATAAACAGTTGGAGCATTTAGCTTCACTCTAAGTGGTAGTAGTATGATTGCAGAACCTAAATACTGACACTGCAATTGTATGAAAAAAATATATTTTTAACAATATCCACTTTTATATAATCAATAGTGATATACATTTGGAACATGATTAGTGGGAATTGATGAAGGGGTACATGAGTTCAGTTGACAAGGCTGTGGGGGTACCTTGACCAAAAAGGTTGGGAACCACTGGTTTAAAACACTGTTTCACTTGTGTAGTGAAACCTTAAAAAATTCTGATGGTGATTTGAATTCACATGGAAAGGCAATTCATATCTGTGAGCCTTTTCCTGAAAAAGATGATTGAAAGCTGTTCTGAGCAGTGAAACTTGTTGCTCCCTTGTCATGGCTCCTGCTATTGTAATTTTTTGTTTGTTTGTGGACGTAAACACAGGTAACATCGGACGTAAACACAGGTAACATCGGTTCACACAGTAAAAATCATTACTATGATAATTTCATGGGTATGCCTGTAGGTCAAACCAGCTACCAACAACTATCTCGGCGGCTATTGTCAGCATAAAAGATGCCTCCTGTGAAGCCAAAAGCAGCATTGCAACAGCACTGCAATCAAAATGAAGATAAAACAAGATCATGCTTAAATTAACAGAAAGTTAGTAGAAGAATAAGGTGTGCAGTGACTCAGATAATAGACTGCATTATTTACCTTTATTTACCTTTCAGTATTTTCACTTGGACACCTGAGTGGGTGCCTAAGTGCTTCATGTAGATTATAAAAACACCACTGATGTCTTCCCCGTCCTACAAATGTTGGATGTACGGTGTCACAATGACAACAGAACGTTGCTCACCAATAGCCGCATCTAACAGTTATTTTCATTTTCATCATCTGACGAATATTGTCTCAACAAATCCTAATAGTCATTTGGTCTATAAAATGTCAAACAAAGAATTTCCTACAGCTGGAGGTGATGCCTTTAAAATGCTTGTTAAATCCAACCATCAGTCCAAAACCACCAAAATATCCAACTTACTTTCACATAAGACAAAGAATCGTAGTAGTGAATCCTTGCATTGGAGAAACCAAAACCAGAGAATGAACAACTTAATCGATTATCAAAATAGTTTCAGTAGCAATCAATTTAGACATTCAAGTCAGTCAATTAATCGTTTCAGCTCTACATGTTCGGTTGATTTTGTACTCCAATAGACCAAACAACCAATTTAAATAAAAACACTGAGTTTTAGGGGCCCCAATGTGGCCCTGATATGATACTGTATTCTCTAATTTCCCATGATTTTCCATCACTACAGTATGTTAGTGTTTCCATGTCTGACCTAAACTTTTGATTCCTTCCTGATTTAATATTGGGACTTATTATTAGTAATAATTATTATTATTACTTAATATGATATTTGTAAATCTCCCTGATATTCACTGACTTACCCAGAGATTTTAACAACCCCCTTGAGCTTCTCAGAAATACACTTCCATGATATTACTGAGAAGCAAGTCTTGTCCTCCTCTTTTATTCCCCTTTTTCACGACCACCTGTCACTTACGCTGCTTTGAAACACCTGTTTACCAACTATGTGCATTCACAGGATATGTGCCCACCATTTGAAGCTGACATGCTGTACATCTTACATATCAACCTGATGAAAATGCATTACATTCATGGTGTTTTTCCCCAAATTATACTTGCTTCTTGTTGACACAAATTGCTGTTAGGATTATGGCGATCGACTGCAGGTCATAGTTTACCAGCTGCTATTATTTAACCACAGTATTGCTGTCCACACACCGGTGCCTGTCATGCCATGTTACAGTTGCTGAAAGATTATTCTTGTAATCTCTGTGCTGATACTCACCTGGCCTCTCGGATCCGACTGAGTTTTTTGTTTTTTTCAAAGTCGAGCCATGAAATAATGCGATTGGAGCTCCTTAAATTAAAACAAATGTAGTCTAGCTGTGTCGAATGAAAAGTTCCACGACGCAGAAAATAAACATAAAGCCTTGTTGGTGTGAAGCACAGAGACAGAAGACACGGAGAGAGTCATCTGCTGCTGGCGGCTGCTGAGCTGGTGGGCTGGGACTCTTATTTCTCTCCTGTTGGGAAGAGATAACAAACAGCGCCCTCTGTCGGTAGTTTTGGCCACCAGTTCATATTGGATACACACCAACCTGTCCCTCATAAATCCTAGTTAAAAATCATGCAGTTTAAGAGCCCGTCCATTGCGGAATAGACACAAACAATCCAGATTTGTTGTGAAATGTCAAATTTGCATACTGTATATGACATAGCATACAGTGTTATACGGTGGATATATACACATTTTAAGGCCTACATACAGTATGTGTCCAAGCATAGGGTAGTATGTAATATGAAGTCTGTATGAATGTGCTCATGGTCCTGTAATAGAAAATACACAAATACTGTATGTTTAGGCATAAATACAAAGTATATAACTGTAGCCTGGTACATTTGACATCATATAAAATTCACAAGATAAGTGTTTTCATTATTGGTTCATATGCTGATTATTTTCTTCAATAATTACTCCAATACAATGTAAAAATAATCCATTACAAGTAAAGGACCTGCATTCAAAGTCCTGCTTAAGTAAAAGTACAGAAGTATTATCAGCTCCAGGTAGTAAAAGTAGTGGTTGTGCAGTATGTCCCCTGTGACTGTTATTATAAATTCAATTATTAGATTCTTGATGCATAAATGCATAAGTAGCATTTTACTAGCTACCCGAGGTGGAGCTACTGTAGGTTTAACTACTTTATATAGTTAGCTAGTTTAGTCCAGTTGTTCCCAGACTAAGAGTCGGGGTCCACCATAGGGTCACCAGATAAATCTGAGGGGTCCTGAGATGATTAATGGAATATTCTGCTGGTCTTGGATACTAATTCACATTATAGACCCTACCACTGACTATCCCTGTAACAATGTGGCCACAATTTAACACACTGACCATACATGGTCCAGCCATATACTAGGTTTCGACCTTGTCTTGTTATGTAAAATCTTAATCTGTAAAGTAACTAGTAACTATATCTGTCAAATAAATGTAGTGGAGTAAAAGATGAAGATGAAGTAGATCTATAAAGTAGCATAAAAAGAAAATACTCCAATAAAGTACAGGTACCTCAAAAATGTGCTTAAGTGCAGTAGGCTACTTGAGTAAATGTATTTAGTTACTTTCCACCACTGATTAATTGATTGATTATTTGATCTATAACATGTCAGAAAATATATATTATTCAATTTACTATCACATAAGACAAAGAACAACTGCAAATCCTCACAACTGAAAACGTGGAACCAGAGAATGTTTGCTTAAAATGTTATTGATTGCTCAATCATCAAACAAGCTGCTAGTTATTCTCTACCAGTTAATCGATTAATTGACTAATAATTTCAGTTCTAATTTGGACCAACAGTCCTCACGTGACCTTGTTTCTCTAGCTCTATTTAGGGGATGTCATTCATCAAAACCAAAGCAGACAAATTAAAGACAAATTAGTCTTTTTCTAAGAAGACATAATATTAATAAGGGTCCAACACATGTTTGGGTTATTTTTATTATTTTGCCCATAAAAACTAGAGTGACTACACCAGAAGAGAGAGTTTTTAAGATTCTCCAACACTCAGGTCAGGTACCGTATATTATATTAAACACCTCCAAATATGAATAGAAATACAAATAAATTAGTACTATTGTTATTACCCTGAAACATTTAACCATGTTGTAGTGTTCACAATGACATCATTGTGCACCGAAGACCTCATAAATGACATGGGGTTGAATCGTCATGTTATTTTATACATTTAGCTGTGATATCTCATATACTTTTACTTTTCACCCGAAGCTTAAGAAAACAAATCTGCATAATAATACTGTCGGATGCTGTGTTAGCATTCTCAGATTTAGGAGGCCCCACGGCATAAATTTAGTTGTTGGGCCCTATTAACCCCCATTCCAACCCTATGTCATCCAAGGTCCTCGTTATGTAAGTTAATGGTGTGCTATAATTAGTAATCAATTGCCTCTTAGTGAACATGGGGCATTTGGGGCCCCTGGTGCTCTGGGGCCCTGTGGAAGTTGCTAATCTAGCCTTGTGTATTATAGCTGCAAACGTTCTCATATGGCATCTTCCTCTAACTTTCACTTTCTCTATCATCTACATTTCAAGTCATATACATTTCACTGCTATTTAAAAGTTACACTATTCTATCTAGACGGTCTAAATTTTACAGCCTGCAGTGTTTATAATGTGGTTAAAAACTTTTCAGAAACAACAACAGACAGTTTATGTAATGAAATAACACAACAAAACAGGTTTTCTAAAGTACACTGAGCCTGGCAGTTACTCCTCAGCCACCTTCCCAGTGATCCTGTAGGTCTCTGTCGGCCCCTGCTCGCCACATGTCAGCTGGCACTCTTGGATTTCTGGCTTCTCCAACATATCTGTCAATATAAACCCAGACAAACAGCTGTGGCTATGGAATATGTCTGATAGGTTTAACAAGTAAATATTTCTTTTGAGAACTGGATTCTAACAACAAAGTCGAATGTGACAGACCTGTTTGTTGACTATCTCCTGACTTGTTTCTGTTGAGCTTGTGGGAGGGGGCATAGAGGAAGATAATGGCGAAGACGTAGAGGTTCCACATGCCGTAGATCCCTGTGAGAAAAGCACTGTGGATTTGAAGAGTATAGTCTCCCCAGTGCCAGTGACCTTCACTGACCTGGTGAAAAATAAGAACATTTGGAATCCTTTTTAAGAGCCCAAACATGTCACAATAATAAATAATAACATACGTATCATAAAACCAGCAGTTAAGACCTCCATGTTGATCATTAGAGGAGTAATACTTACTTGATTTAAGATGAAGAAGATGACGGTCATGGCTGCACATGCTAGAGTTACCAGCATCAAAAACTTGAACCTGAAGATTATACCCTGCAAAAACCAGCAAGAGCAGCAAAACAGCCAGAATATTGTTTCATCTATTGTATAAATGTTTGTTTTTTTGCCAATGTTTTACTTTTTATTTGAGATTCAGATATTATATAAAACCTTATAATGCAGTCTCCTAGCTTCTGGCATTGCAGGAAGTTCCTGTACTTTCCCACCAATGTTCCTGAACACACAACGCACCATGCCACACAGGGAGAGGAAAAACAGACAAACAGAAATCCCTGCCACAATAATGAAGGTAACCTGTGATGGCAGTCAAGGAAATGGCCTGGATGACACAGAGAGACCCACGTTTAAAGTATAATTTTAAAAGGCAATATCAGACTTTTTATAATACAGTATAAATATCTGAAGGATACTGCCACCATTCTCCCAATTTCTGATGTCCATACACTGTAGAAAGGGTTGGTCAAATGAACCCCCCTTTATAAGAAAGAAAGCACATTAATATTTAAAGAAAGATATAACCGTTACACAATAGACCTCATCAAAAGCAGTCATGTTGTTACCTTTCACTCAGGTCAAATATTAGGAGAATAGATGAGCCGAACACCACCAGCCCAACCTGCCACCAGTACGCTGAGAGCCGATTCCTCTGACTTTGGGCCTAAAGGATTTGATGTTGAAAGAAATTGCATAACTGGCATGAAAGTATGGCGTAAAGTACAGCAGAGAGCAAGTAAAAAGGTGCTAACCATGAGGTGTTCACCAGAGAAGATTATCCAGAAACAGAAGAGTGCGGAGTAGAAGACGCCCTGTTGAACATCTTCAAACAGCAGCACCCACGTCCACTCGAAGCCCAGGGAGAGCCACTCAACCGGCATGTTCAGGAACGTCATAGAGATACCCAGAGCAAAAATCACCCTGTACGAGGCAAATACATGATATAATGACTTACATTTGCTCATAAAAAATAAGTAACTTTCTGCTGCAGGCAGAGTATTGACCTGGTTCTACCGGGCCAATCATGCACTTAAGACCAAGCATTTTTCATTCCCCTTGCTCTCCACATGCCACCCTGAAGTACTATATACCTCTCAAAAGTATGACAAGGTTTACCTGTGGCTTTAAGTTTGCACTGAGTGGCTAAAGAGCCTATGTTGCACTCAGTGTTTCAACTTCAGAGCAATGGAGCTGTGTTGTATAACTTCACTCTAACTTTAAAAAGGACGATGGTGTAATCAGCCTGCAATAAAATATCTAAAGCCTGTACAGATGTAGGGATTGTATGGAGGCTCAAAGTGTTCAATATCAAATAATTTAAAAATATAAGTGCAAAACATAAATTAATCAATAAATTGTGAAATAAGCAATAATATAATAATTTAAGAAATTACTAAAACGTTTTATCAAGTTTTACTGGAGTTGATATTTATTTTATTATAGAAATTTTATTTCAAAATGCTTTCTGTTTTTATTTCATAATGGCATTTTTGGCATTTGTATTTCATTTCATGATTTTACTTTTCATAATGTCACTTTTTATTTCATGGTGTCACTTCTCATAATGTTACATTTTATAATGTCACTTTTCATGACAGTGGAGTTGTCACCAATTCCTGTCCCCTCACCTGTCAGCGAATCACATGCCCCCAGCCACCCAGAAGGCTAACTAACCGCCAGCTAGCTAACTAGCAACAAACTAGCTTTGTAAAACACAAGTGACATTATGAAATAAAATGTGACATAAAAAGTGTCAGTTGGAAAAATGCTATTATGAAACAACAAAAGAGTTTTATAAAGGACGTTTGGATTTGTTCACTTTTTTTGTAAAATGTACTGATTATGTATTTATTATTATATATTTATCATAATGTGTAACTTACTTATTTAATATTGAACACTTTAAGGTTCCATATGTTTGTAACTTTAATACTACAATTTTGCAATATTCTTGGTGTGGCTGCTCATTACTAGTGTTACTAAGGCAAAGCAGTTGGTTTGATAAATACATTTAGCCATACTTCCTTATTGGCTCATACTTTTCCAAAAGGACTGGAGGCCTTGCCATGAGGCTAATCCTGTGCCAGTACCAAATTGTTGCCACAATGATCCAGGGACTGAACACAGTCTTCATGCTGATCCACACTTTAGTGAAGCCTCCATTCTGGTGGATGCCCTTAGAGAAGAGGGACAATAAATGAATAAATGTTTGAATGCAGGCTTTGGAATTTAATTCAATCAAAACATATAATGGAAGTTAAAATATAACAATTAAACTCACAACTATATGGATGTCTTTTATTTCTCCAATGCCAACGTTCACTGTGTCATTCACTGGCAAGCGCAGGTTGATCAAAAAATATTTGTGGGCCACACTTCCCAGTTCCATGAATGGTATGGGGTCACAGTGATAAAAGCGGCCTTCATTTTCATATGTCTGCAAAAGCATGTACTGTTACACGTTTCTAAGCAGAGACAAATTTGAGTACAATTTATTTGCGTGTAGTTATGCAGGTTTACCTTTGGGACTGTAAACATACATCTGAGTGGCCTTTGCTCCACTGAGCGAAACTTTGTGGTCCACTCAGATATCAAATCATCCCTGTATGCCAGGCCAGCATCAATAGTGATGATAACATCATCTTCTACACAGACAGGGACATGATTGAGTTTATTACACATCCACCACAAGAACTAGAGTAGCTTGGACTTATATTGTTTACATTTTGGACAAAGTCGCACCTCTTACCGATCTGATTGATCATTTTGAATGCAATGTCAAACTGTAGAATAGCCAGCATATACTGAAACAAGGGGCTCATCTCCTTGTTGGGAAGAGGTACGTGCACAGCAAATACGATGTCGTTGGCATCCAGTGTTTTTGCCAGAGGCTCATCGAAACTGTGGATCTGCTGGCACCGATTGGATCCCCACGGCACGAGCCAGTCCCACGCCCTGTGGCGATTAATGCATTTGGTGGCCAAGTAGTGAATGGCACTGGTGGGACTAGGAGCTATGGCAAAGGGGGATAATCCGTCAGAGACATGTAGTTTGAGTTATGTCCTATTAAAGTGTAACTTCACCCTCAAATTCAGCTAGAACCCTCTCTCCCAGCAAATTTAAAAAATGCCAACTGGCTGACTCTATTTCAGCATTAGCATCGCAGGTTCAGGGCTGATTTAAAACAGTAGATGGCGTGTTGAGCCATTTTCAACCCATGAAATGCTGATTTTTGTACATTTGTTAAGAAATATCAATATTAACACCAGCATGTGTTTCATCACAGTACAGTCATATCATTAAGTTTACAGCTCAAAAAAACCACATTTAAGTGTGCAGCACCTCTTTAAGTAGAGACAGAATAAAGCCTTATCTTATTTATTTAGTGAGAAGATGGTTCAAAGAAACTCTTTGGAAAGATCTTTGGTGCCCTTTTTTAAATAAATACCATTTCTAATTACAACAATTAAATAGACATGTAATAATATCAGACTACTTACCGATTAATGCTCCAACCATGATGGAAAGGACTTGGAAAACAAGAATAAAGAAACCCAAGAAAACCAATTTCTTAGTGCTCATGTTCTCTATGATTGCTCCTGCCATTTTTAAAAGATCATTTGGAAAAGTGACGCTGGAGACAACAAGCCCGTGGTCCCAATGGGCTAAGTGCTGCACTGCTGCTTGTCTACCTGCTCGCACACATTTGACTCTCCCAGGAGTCCGAAACCATCGTCAGAGTGAGTGAGTGCAGGGGGGGATGGGGCTGTAACCATCATGTGTCTAGATTCAGATCAATAAAACAGTAATTTGGTGTTGAATGATTGAAAACACAAAGCAATTGTGTATAAAACATGATTCCTTTATTGCTTAAAGAATACAACTTTGTAGCATAGGCGAGTGAATGTGTCACAACTAGGTTACTTGTCTTTACACTGAGGATTGACCACAGTCACAATGCAAATGTCTGATACTGCACCCGAGGAAAAGGGGAAATAACAAATTCAGCGTGGATATCAAAGCATCTTACAAAGTCATAGGTTAATAATCCTTAACATTGTTTACACTGACCTGGAGTCAGCAACGAGAATCACAGTAGCACCTACACCTTTAAAAAACACTTCCTCTGGGCTGTTTAGTAATGTCCACTATCTTTGGTTCTATGAGACAAACATATTCAGTTTCTGAAAGGTGTGGCTAATACTGTGGGTGGTTCAAGGTAGAAAGAAAATGCAACATAAAGTATCTGAATGAGCTAAAATTAAACAAAATGTCCATTTCTCTACTTAACAAAAACAAATTCCAATATTCACAGCCCCTCAAATGATCCTCTGTTGAACAGATATATCAAGAAGGGGGGGGCTTCTCTGTAAAAATGACCATCAAACCACAAGAAAGGAGAAATCAACTTCTCTGAAATTATTCTAGAGCAGTTCTCCTAAACCACCAAAAGTGATCTAGTACAACGGAGAACGAAAGTAAGCTGTCTGGTGCAGTACCTGAAGGAGCGAACACTTGCTGCATTATCACCAAACTTCACTGACATATCCCAGGCAATGTCTGCCTTCAGTGTCCACAACACATCCAGGAATCTACAAATTACTCAACATAATGTCAAGACACAATTAAACAGAAGCAACTGGAAAAAAAGGAGGTTAATTAAAAACTTCATTAACAGCCTCTCAATCCAAATCATTTTCAGGTACTGGTATCTGAACGTGTGGCTATCTGGAAATCCCCCTTCCATCTTTCTCTTCACTGTCCATTCCAATGTGCATTATCCATGTTACACTGATACCAGCGGTCAAAACACATCTCATGTCTCTGCCGACGACAGCACTGGGAGATTTGCGTGCCAACACCGTCCCGAGGAGGGGATTCTGACAAGAGGAACAGCGTCCCGGGATCACATGTCATCCTCCTCGTCTTCATCCTGAGAGGAGCCGGCCTGCTGGGCAGCGCTGGCAGATGCTGCCGCCATCTGGGCCTGTTGGGCGGCCTGCTGCATCTGTAACCACTCCTGCTGGGCGAGCTCTGCCTGCTGCTGCCGCGCCTGCAGAAACACAGTCACACCAAAACAGAGGCGTGAGACAAAGGAAGGAGAATGAAGGACTTATTACACAATTACAAAGGATCATGATGGCGATATCTGATACCAAATTAGAGCGCAGCAAATCAAATATCACAGTACTTCCGACACATAGATATGTTAGGCATGAAACAATTATCACAATGATATATATATATATATATATATATATATATAGAGATAGATAGATAGATAGATAGATAGATAGATAGATAGATAGATATATAGATATAATAAACAACGGTAGTAGTTATACATTTGATTAAGAAATTTAAGTAACACACACAAAAAAAATAATGTAGGTTTTTTTGCCCGTTTATGGTTGTTTTACATTTAAATCATAGCAAGATTCAAGGTTCAAGGATTTATTTGTCACATACTCATATTTCTCAATACATGCAGTGAAATGGGGCCAGCATATTTAACCTAATAGATGAACTATTTTCAAACTGTGTACAAGGGGTGACAGTGCCAAAAAGTTTTTTTAAAATACTCTCATACAAAAACAATCTCATTCCATGAACTTGAGGTATTTTATTTTCTTCAGTTACACACACCAAGATTGCAATCTTAGACTAGACCAGATACTGCAAGACTGCCTATATTGTAATGTTATTGTGGACACTGAAATTATCATATTGCATTAAACCATACAGTGATTTGCAGGACCCAGCTCTACATTTGGATGCACAGTAAAATGGGCATGCTCATTCACAACATCAACACATGGCGAGCTGTACATTTGTTAGTAACTTGTATTTTTAAATCATACCTTGGCAAACAATTCCTGTTGTTGTCTGAGGAGCTCTTCCTCTGGGATACCCAGGTTCTCCAGTCGAGAGCTGGCTTTCCTCCTCTTCAGAGCTACAGTTTTACACTCCTGCAGGACGTCTTTCACCTCCGTGATGTATGATGCGAAACCAAGACTCTCAAGGGCTGTGGAGTGAAAACGAGAGGCGAAAGAGAAATTATTACTCTCTGTGGTTTACAATTCATGGCATATTATTTTAGTTGGTGTGCAAAAACAGAGCAAACATGGACCAGGACTCACCATTGATGACATGCTCGGGAGATATGGTCTTCTTGTCGGACTTGTTGCATATTTCATTGGCTTCTGAGGATATGAGGTGGATGAACTCTGTGCAGCAGTTAACCACAAGCTCCCTGGCGTCGTTAGCCACTCGTACGTTAGGGAGAGTTTCTTTTATCATCTTGTTGATAGCTGCTCTTGGGATGGTGAGGTCGTCGTCGTTTCCAGAGGAAGAAGCCATCGTGGCAGGAAAATGACCACAAGCCTGAAGAAATGAAAGCCCCGGTTCTTGACTGAGTGGTGAAAAACGTTAGCAGGCGATGGTCGGTGTTCTTGAGTTAATGGAGTTCACGTACACCGCCCGGGTCAAGACAACGTCAATTTAAATGGCATCAAGAAAAAAAGACGTTTCCTCAAAGTTAGCCGGCTAACTAAGCTAACAGCGAATGTTACGTGTTAAAACAAACGAGGTGCAGTTTCTGCAAACCACCGCTGTTACACGGAATGTGACAGAAAATGAAAGGTCCAAGAAACGCCAAAGTAGAAATGAGAGAAAACAAAAACGTTTAATACTGGAAAATATATGCTTAGCTAGCTAGCCACCAAGCTAGCTAGTAGCCGTGGTCCCTGTCGCAAGCAAGCCGCAACCCAGAAGACAGGTGAAAGCGGAGTGTGAGAGCATGGCTAAAGCTAGGCTAACAATGAACTGCCCCTGCCATATGTAACTATGTAGTTGGCTGGGTAGAGACGACGAGTAGAATAAAGTCGCCACAACACTGCGGGTTACTCTTCCTTGCATCGACCAAATGAGCGGAACACATCAAACAATCTTAAAGCTACCAACAGTTCATTTACAATTTTTGTATTCTGTGCAACATTAGCTTCAATTTGTCCGGATACAACGCCAAACAAAGAGCCGGATACTGTGGTGACGGCAGACGCGTAGCTAGTATTTACCGCCATCTACTGGTCACTTAGAGAATTACATATTTTGATTCTATTCTGTTCTATTTATTCTGTTGTATTGTTTTCTGTTCTCTGCCTAACCTACAAGAACTGATTCATATTTTTATGGAACGGTTTCTCAGCAAAAGTCCATGTGGTGTGAGGCTCAGAGCAAACAGCTGAATCCCAGATTAGACCATGTGTAAATAGCCTACATAATCCATAAACACAATATGTCACATACAACACAAGTGGTTCATAAAGTAATACATATTTTTAAAGGATGGCTTCTAAATGTCTAGAATGTCATAAAAAATACACATCACCCCTCAATAAGGCAGTATAACTATCTGAACTATCTGAATGCTTCATCTGATGCCTTGACTTTGTCGCTGCCCTTCATAGTTTTGCTTACTACTTACATATTATGTAATATAGGGCTTGGAGGCTTAACGAGTTAAGAGAGTTATGGTAGCAGGGTGTGGTTTAAAACCTTCAGCAGGAGCTCACAGACATATGTAAGAAGAGACTGCATTGTCACGATTATTTATGGCTTTTATATCTTATTTGTTCACAATAATCATTGTTTCAGCATTTCATCACACAGACATCTTACAGCTAAAAATAAAATTCAAATAAAATAAAGTAAAATGACAGGAAACCTATACATGGATGAATGTATCTCCTCAAAATTAACGAAGATGAGACATGGACTCTATTAGTTGCTCTTGTCCTTTTCCAAGGTAAAGCTCTTCCGACTTCTCCAGCGTAGAAGTTTGAGGAAGTTCAGGCTGGCGTTAAAGACCTTGTCGTGTTCAAACACCATTTTGTAAAATGTGTCAATTGGGAGGTCACCGTTTGGGTCAGCATACTTGAGTGTGGTCATAGGGGTGTAAAGCGTGTTTGTCTGATGACGGAAAGGGGGATCGTCCATGGTGATGATCTTGAGAGTATGCTGGGAGGAAAAACACAGAACAAACATAAACCATAGGTGCAGTAATTTATCTTAGCTGTGGTGCTTTAATGTCAAAGTTGAGGTGACAAATGTTTGTGGGTGAACAACACTATACCTCTGCTACATCCTCAGCAGTCTGCCCGAGGCTCTCAAAGATTTGTTTGTAGTTCTTCAGGTAGATGTTCATGAACATGTCAGCAGTCACTTTGTCAGCTTTGCTGAGATCAGTCTTCAAGCCCTCATCATAGACTTTACGCTCAAACTCTGTTATCACTGGGCCTGGCTCTATCAGGCTGATGCTGAGGAACGAACAGAAGAGAAGTAAAGTACAAACATAATCAAATAGCTCCCAATAGGAAACTGAAGAGCAGCATGCTAAGTTAAAAGGTAACTGAATGCTACAGAGCTAATGTTTAACTTTTAATATACTGTATAGAACATTTTGTGTACATGTAAGTACATGCCCCTATTCCTCTGCTCCCATCTGAAACAACCATGCAGAGCTATTCCCTTTAATATTTGGTTACTGAATAATGCTGTGTTTGGACTTGCCCCAGACCAGGGTGCACTGTGGTTGTTTTTGCCATGACATACTTGGGCTGGCATATTTTCCCTCTCAATGATAAGCCAATTGTGGGTCTGTTTGTGTAATATGAGTGTGCAGATGTTTCAGACATAGACTGGTGGTTTGCAGGCATTTTTGTGTTAGCTCTGACGGGGAATGTTGTTTCCCTTGACTGATCCCAGCTTTGTGAGCACAATTTGAATCTCACTGAGAAACCAGTACAAAATGAAATGACCTAAATGTGCAGGAGTCTGTGTGTTCTGCAGAAGCAGCATAAGAGAATCAGTATCTTACTTGAGATGAAACCTCAGGGCTTGTACTGCTAAGCTTTCACAAAAGCCTTCCACTGCAAACTTGGATGCCGCATAGACGTCATTGAATAATATTCCTGAAAAACACAGTGATACACTGTTAAGACAGTCACCATAAACAAATACTGTATTCTCATGATGAACAGATGTAACTGTCCTCACCCTGAATGCCCATAACGCTGCTAATGACCACAATATGGCCTTTTTTCCTCCTCTTCATGTCAGGTAGGACTTCCTTCAGCAACCGCACAAACCCAAAGAAGTTGGTGTCCATGACAGTCTTCATCTCATCGATAGACTGACACTCGATGGGTCCAATCAGACCCATCCCTGCATTACTTACTGTGAGAGGAAGTCAAGCATGGCAAGAAATGTTATTAAGGCATGTACAGTACAATTGTCATGTATTGGAAAAGTAGGCATAATCGCAGAACCAATACTCATGAATGGCTGCAGTTGCAGAACTGGTGTGGGCTTACTGAGAATATCCACCCTGCGCTCAGGCAGGCTGTCCACACAGGCTTTGATGGAGTCCTCGTCACACACGTCCAACTGTTTGATCTCCAAAGTCCTGCCCAAAGTCCGACCTGCTGCCTCAACCAGTGCCTCACCCTTACTTAGGTTCCTCATGGTGGCATAGACTACGACAAACAAAATGAATTTAAAGCAGTAATTTTGTTTATGCAGAAGTGCTGGTGAAATTCTATAAAGTCTACCAAGAGACATCAGACACTTTCTCTTAATTTGTCATTGAACATTTGACCTGTCATTCTTAAAGGGCCAGTGCACCTACTATTACAAATGAATAACATATTTTCTAACTTACCCCTAGGGGTATCAGAATCAGAATCAGGTTTATTGCCAAGTACATTTTCACATACAAGGAATTTGCCTGGGTATGCATACATTCTTATATTTACAAAATAACTGTAAGCACATAACTTTGAATGGTTAGTCTCCAAAAGCATAATGTTCACTACTACTCCTAAAGTGCCATATAACCATTAACCAATAGGGTTATTAGAAGTCACTTGTATTGCCACAATAGCCATTAAAATTTATCATTACCAAAGTTTACTTTAGATAAGGGACTGCTTTATTCTTTTACTTATATATATATATATATATATTATATATACATACACCGATCAGCCATAATATATGACCACTGACTGGTCATAATGGAGGAACATTGATTATCTCATTACAATGGCACCTGTCAGATATACTGTATATACAGTATATATATACTGTATAAATTGTATATACTGTATAAATTGTATGTGTAAATTGTACACATATACACACACACATATATATATATATACTGTATATACAGTATATATATAAATTGTACACATATACACACACACATATATATATATATACTGTATATACAGTATATATATAAATTGTACACATATACACACGCACATAGATTCACACATATGTATATATATATACTGTATATGTGTATACACTCACACACACATATATATAATATATATACTGTACATATACTATATACATATACTGTATATATATATACTGTATGTGTGTGCATCTATATATGTATATATATATATATGTGTATCTGACAGGTGCCATTGTAATGAGATAATCAGTGTTCCTCCATTATGACCAGTCAGTGGTCATATGTTACGGCTGATCGGTGTATATAATACACAATGAACAGTTGTCAATTATGAAAAGAAAGAAAAAGCTTTTTAAAATGTGGCAAATTTACCCATGAACCTTTTCTTCTCATCTTTTGCGATGCGGGCAGCCAAGGCAAGGCCAATCCCAGAGGAGCAGCCTGTGATGAGTACCACCTTCTGGTTCATTGTGCCTGGTTAGTGTTTGTCTTGCAGCTCCAGCAGCAGAGAATGAAGGAGAACAAAAGAGGGGAGGGAGCAGGGTACGTGGAGGCCCTTTTAAAGCCTGCTCCTTAATCCACGGGTCTGCAACTCAGCAGAAGCCTTGTGCACATGGGCTGAAGATTACCATCAAGCATGGCCTATGGTGCTGATGCCTAGTGAGGATTTAGGATAATGATAACGAGTCTATTGTTGCAGTGAATCATGAGATGTGAAAAACATGGTCAAAGACTTGGCAGAAAAAGCACGTTCTTGTTGGAATGAAGAAATGCAATCAGAAAAGACAATTTTCAAATAAGGTCATATTTTTATTAAAATTCTCAATTTCACAATCTAAAGTTGTCTTTGCAAACTAGACTGTTAAAAGGGAAACTTTACGTAAAAATATATTTTTTTGTTGTGAACAGAAATACATTTGTGACGTCTAAAATACCTTCATCTATGATATATGTGTATTTTATACATTTTTTTAATGCCACACTGAATTTGGTAGAAATAGTGCATCATGGTTTTTCACTGGATCAGCACTTGTCAGCTTATCGTTTTAATGCATAAGGAAGAATGAAAACACGCTGCAAAGAAAATTTAAGAAACCTTCCCAGCAAAGGTTTGATTGAATATATTTGCAAAATTGTGAGTGTGGAATTATAAGATTCTGTCTGTATTTTTCTTATGTCACAATGTGAATCTTACATCAGTCTTTGTTGTGTTATTTAAAAAAAAACATTTTGAGATGCTAAGTACATCAGGATTGCAAAATGGGATGTCAAATCTTTAATGCCCAATGCCGACCCACACAGATCACAATATCTTACAGGTTGATTATTCTTTGAAATCCAACAATATATGATAAGTAATGGATATTTTCAGGTGCCTTGCAGAGGCTACTGCTTTTAGTTTTTCTACTAATGCTTTTTGATACGGGCTTGCATCCACTGATCAAGATCTTTGTCCCACAGCTTGGGGTCCCAGGCATGGAACCATCCGGTGAAGGAGAGTGGCTCCTCCCCCTGCTTAATGGTGCTGATGGGGATACCGCGACGGCCAGAGGGGTCTGAATTCACATATTCTTGGGCTGAAAGGAAAACAAGGATACATTTGTGAATAAAGTCCTTTATGTAATTTCTTTAACATCTCTAATAGCTCTGTTTGTCTTACCAATCTTGGGTGATCCGGATTTCTCGACATCATTGGCATCATTTCCGACCCAAACAAAGATCTGGTGGGAGAAATAACCAAAGGGATTTAGGGATAAGGCAGCAGTAAAAAAGAGATCTATAAGAACTGAGACGAGAAGGCAGCATACCTGATCCCAGGTGTCCAGAATCATGACATCATCGGTTGCCAGATCGATCTGTGTGAACTCACCGGGCACCTCCTCTGCCTAAATATCGGGTAGTACACGTTTATAAAGTGGCTATATATCAAATCATTAGGTAAAAAAAACATATATGATCATATGTATCAAAATAAAATCAATAACTACGTCCCCTTAATGAATTAAAATAGATTAACTTAAATACTTACTATCAGCCTGCCAGTCTTGTTTGAACAGCTAAATAGTCGTGGAGGCCGGATCGTCTTCTGCAGGGTCTTGGAGGTCTGGTAGTCCTTCTTCCCACCCAGTGGTGTCCAGAAACCAGCTGACGACAAGGAGAAAACCACAGTTTTCCACAGGAAATATTTTACTCTGTTATCCTGCATAGATTGAAGCTCTTTTTTCAGCACTCACCTGGCTCCTTGGTCTCCTCCACCTCAGTGGCAGTTCCTCCAAGCAGGCCAGCAACATACTTAGCTGCAGCTATCTCCTCCGGAGTTGCTCCCTTTCCCTTCCACAGGAACAGGGACTCGGGTGACTTCAGCACAAACACATCATTTGTGTTCAGAGAGGAGGCAGTGGGCTTCACCTGGGTCAGCGAAACACAAGGAGGTTGTGAATCGTTCAGTATAAAGCATCAGTTTATGCACATTCAATGTAATAAACGAGGCTGACCTCGACAGCCCGTGTGGCTTTGTTGGAGCTCTGGCGGATATGGAAGAGGCGTGTGCTGCCAGGCTTGCTCTCGCCACTCACGCGGGATGTCCCACCCAGGTGGATGACCAAAGGCTTGTCCTTAAACACGCTCACAAGATGAGGGGGTTCTTGACCCTGAGTGACACGAACCTGCCGAGACACAGCAACAACGAGTGTGGTGAGGACGGGGGTGATAGGACCCTACGCTTGAATTGCAGGAGAAGTCATTAAAGGACTAGTTTGACATTTTGAGAAACACGCTGATTTGCTTTCTTGCTGAGAGTTAGATGAGAAGATTGATACAACTCTCATGGCTGTCCATTCAATATGAAGCTACAGCCAATTAGCTTAGCTTAGCATAAAGACTGGAAACAGGGGGAAACAGCTAACCTGGCTCTGTCTGAAGGTAACAAAATCCACCTACCAGCTATCTCCCCCTGTTTCCAGTTTTTATGCTAAGCTAACCAGCTGCTGGCTGTAGCTTCATATTTAACGCACAGAGTGGTATCATGAGAGTTGTATCAATCTTCTCATCAACTCTCGCCAAGTAAACCTATTTCCCAAGATGTCAAATTATTCCTTTAAAGAAAGACCTGAGTAATACCATAGATTGTTTTCACAGTAAATATCTTACCTGGGTTGCTACTCCACCCATGGAATCGTCCAGGTTGACGGTGAGAAAGGCTGAAGCAGCCAGTTCATCCTTAGTGCACTTCTGCCCTTGCCTAAAGACAGCAAAGCCATAATGTAATCATAACTCATTCAAGCTTCAAGCAAAATCAGTTGTGATAGTCACTATTAAGTCTGAAAAGCAACACGATCAACTGCCCCAGAGCCACAGGGGCCCACAAAGCCCCCGGTTCACTGCATGTGAATTGGTTGTACATAATTGGATTAAATGCAATTTTGTTTTGGAATTTGTACCACTAGTTCAATATGCTCTCTTTGCAATAAGTCTATATGTCTATAAATAGTGGGCCTCCTCTTTTCACAGTCCTTTAGTTTTAGTGTCAATTGCATTTATAAACAGTCTTAATGATGAGGCAACAGCTCCTAGACAGCAAATGGATTTGGTTAGAGCCTATAAAAGGCCTACATAAAGGGGGGTCAGTAGAGGCCCAACAACAACTTTTTGCCCTGGGCCCCCCTAACAGGTAAATCCGGCCATGCTGAAAAAGGTTGCACTCACCAGGTGTAGATGATATGCTTCTCTCTGCCTCCTGCGTTGTAGGAGTACAGCACC
The DNA here is from genome assembly GCA_008360985.2 of Macquaria ambigua. Classification (NCBI taxonomy): domain Eukaryota; kingdom Metazoa; phylum Chordata; class Actinopteri; order Centrarchiformes; family Percichthyidae; genus Macquaria; species Macquaria ambigua. Next base: position 715,722 of record VMKM01000050.1, read on the forward strand.
AGGTAACAGTCACCTCCAAAGAACTGTCCATAGGTGGATGGGTCCACAGGGAGTTTATCCCCTCCTTCCACACGCCAAATCTACAGACACCCACCATTGTTACATCTACACGTTGGTATTTGAAGAAATGACTATGCAGCATGAGCGTAGTTAGGCTAGTGACCATACCTTGACTTTCCCGGAGCCGTCATCCACCATGCCGTGCTGGGCAGCCATGATGTTGTTGCTGTGGAGTTTGGAGGAGTCGAAGGGAATCTGCTCCACCCGAGCGATGCGACCGATGGTGTAGGCCTTACTTGGGCCTGTGGTCTCATCCTTGTCCAACCAGTTGAAGAAGAACTGCTTGAACAGGGTGGTCTCACCCCCTGCCGGCATTACCTGGACCTGTTCGTGTCAGAAATAGACAGAAGAGCAAGCATATTCATAAATAGGAAGACAGGATAGGAAGGATGAAGTTCTGGTAACAGACTCTCACTACATGGCCACATTACCTGAGTATTTTGGGGGTAATTCTTGTCTTTGATGAACTTGTTTGCAGCAGTAAGTGCTGCTTTGCGCTCATCTGCATTTGCATTCTTCCCTGCAGTTTGGGGTGTAGTACAGTGGTTAGACACTTCAAACTAAAATCTCTGAATAAGTCATTTTTTCCCAGTAACCACAGAGTGCTGACTAACAACTTTGCTATGAGCAAACTGAGCATTGATAAATACAGAAAACAGAGTGTATCCAAAGAATAAGAGGTTGCAGAAATGGATGGATGTCACGGTCTAATACCTTTCCAGACAAATATCTTATTGTCTCCTCCATTGTCCAAGATGTAGCATTCACTCTGGGAGAGCATGTTTTGTTTGAACGGGTTTTTATCAGCCACCATAGTTGTCGTCATGGAGCCAGCAGCATCAGAAATCTAGAAAGTAGAGAGATGATCAAAACATCTCCGCTTATCATCTGAATCTTTTAGATGCTGTAACATTTATTCACAGGAATTCATTTAAAAGCCGAATATTTGCGCGTGTTTACCAAATAGAGAGATGCCTGGCTCTTGCTCTTCTTATCAGTGGATACATCGTCACTGCTTCCTGATGGGAGGCTGGGCAGGGGTCCAAGCACCTAGAAGTAAACATACACTTGCGTACTTCCTTGCAGCCAAATGAGCCAGACAAATTCTTCATCACAGCCACAGTCACAAATATTCCCCAATGTTTCCTGAATAAAACTGTTCAAATGTAAAAGTAAAAAACTGGACAAAAGCTCACTTTAATGACAGCTTCGGGTTCAGAGCCTTCATTAATCATTTCTATTGTAGCTCGGCCCTTCCGCTCATTGTCGCGGATATCAATGGCCAGCTCAGTGGTTTTCAGCCGCTCGAAGCGATTGCTTTCACTGCCAGACCAGTGGTAGATGTCCTATCATTTCACAGAGAGGAGCAGAGGAAAAGAAGATGAAAATAAAGTTACGATGAAACACGGCAACACCTGAAGCCTGTACTATTTCAATCATGATCATACTTTGGACATCTAGTCCCTCTTCTAGATCACCTTTCCCAAGTCAATGATGAAGCAGTCTCCTTTGTTGAAACTAGACCAGGACATGTCCACCTCTGTGGCCCTGATGTTATGACGACCTTTAACGTGCAGCAGGCGTTGGACATTTGCGTCGTTGGTCACCACATGCTGGAAGCCTGAGGCCACTCCACCTTTCTTTGATAGGAGTAAAGTCAGGAAGAATAAAGCATTAGAACTATTACATTAAACTACAACTGCATGGTATGTGGATTTCAAACGATAGCCTGCTAATCATAGATGTAAAGATTAACATTAAAGGAAGTTTGACATTTTGGGAAATATGCTTATTTGCTTTCACATAACGACTGTAAGCAGGGGGAAACAGCTAGCAAAGTTTAAAAAATCAGCAGATTAAATCTTTATCTCATTTGCCCTCTTTCCACCACATTAGCTCTGGTTCTTGAACCGGTTCCATTCAGGATTCTTGGAACCTTGGTGCTGTCTAGCGAACCCGCCCGCGTTTCCACCAGTTTTGAGCAGAACCACTGTAATCAAGGATGCATCAGCAACGGAGGGCGTTGCACAGTGCACAACAGATTTCAACAGTAGTAGCAAGATCGCATTGATTACCTGCGAGCTTTTCTTCTGTTATTACATATATTTGGTTTTATACAAAAAAACAATCATCGACCAACTATTAATGATAAGAAGACGTAGAAGACTATTACCATGTAGACCATAGACCATTGTTGCCTTCTCCATCCTCTCTTTCCAACCTGTAGAATATGACATGCCCAGTGATGTCATCACGGTTCACACTTCAGGTCAAGGAAAACCTGCTATTTTTTGGTTCCAGCTGGGAACTAACTTTTCGGGTTCCAAACCAATTTGTTTTTGGTCAAAATGCTCCGAATGGTTCAAAATTAGGTGCGCGAACTGGAAAAGTTGGAAAAGGGGTAATTGTGGTTTTATGGAGTGTTACATGCTGGAACTGTTTCTTGGCTAGGCCAGAAGAGTCTTGCCGTCACCATGAGGTTGACAGGCAATGAGCTGCGATTCTAGGAAGTCAGTGTGCTTGGCCAAGATATAGTCTAGCACATAACTCCTGTAAAGCCACAACTTGTCATTTTTACTCTCAGATCAAACGTGTTAATTAGTTAAATTCAGAGGTGCTGGTAGGCAGATTTGTTTTACCTTCAGATAGAGCCAGGCTAGCTGTTTTCCCGTTTCCAGTCTTTATGCTAAGCTAAGCTAACTGGCTGGTGGCTGTAGCTTCATATTTTGCCTACAGATGTGAGAGGGGTATCGATCTTCTCATCTAACTCTTGGCAAGAAAGTGAATAAGCATATTTCCCAAAATGTCGAACCTTTCCTTTAAAGATGTTTAGACTCTGACTTGAGAAGATTAGTATTTCAGCTCCAAATTTGCCACGTCTATGATAATAGAATGATAGTTTTATAGTCTGTTTTCCAGTGGCCTACTTCATCTCATGACATCTGCAGCTGTTTGGTGTTTTGGCATTAGAGCATGTTTCTGCTCGGCTTGTTTGCCGGTTCAAACTCTCCATGGAAACCTTCAGCGGAAAACCTGAGGGAGCAACCAGCCATGAAATACAAACAGTCCCCAAAATAGCACTGTGACGAGTTCTGCTTCCCACATAAACATACAAGGAAATTAATTAATCTCACTTTTATTTCCCTAAAGGCAGAGGTCACAACTTTTTTATTTCAGTGAAAAGATGTTTCACCTGGTATTTGATGCCAGACTTGAAATAGCTCAGAAAGGTGACTGACTCTTGGTTTTGAAACTCAGTGAACTGTCTTGGAGCTCCACCCAGGAAGTCATCCAGCTGGATCATTAAGATGGCAGCCCCCCCTTTCTCATCCGCGGAAGTTTCTTCGCCTGTGGTATAAGGGTAAAAAAACAAAACATTGGAACGACTGTAAAATAAAGGAGAGTATAGACGGTCAAATGAGGGGAATTTAATTCTATAATAAGCCAGAGTCCAGTACCGATCCACGAGTGAACGTTGTAAGAAGGAGCAGGGGTGGTGTAGAGCAGTATGTAAGAGTCTCCGGTGTAAAAGTTTCCATGGAGTTCTTTAGGCACAGGTTTCAAATCCATTTTCTCCACCCGCCACACCTGCAGGCCGGGCTTCTTCCCCGCAGTCTCGAACTCTTTGTGGTAGGCCATAGTGCTCAGGGCAAGGACAGGAACTAACCTTAAAACACAGGAGTTCATAGATTGTAAAAGTGTCATGTAGGGCTGAAAAGATTAAGTTAGTTTTCAAGCACAAATGCCAAATATTCTCCAGTTCCAGCTTCTCAAATGTGAGGATTCGCTGCTTTTCATTTTCTTCATCACCTTGGGCTTTAGTAAATTGCAACATGCTACATTTATTCACTATTTTCTGATATTTTATAGATGAAGATAGATAAAAATAATGGAATTTTGCAGCCCTAGTTTCATACAGATTTGAGTTCTGCCACTGAGACTCTTGAAGTCACGTAACTGTTCTCGTCATGTTTGGATTAGATTGGGAAAAAAAACAATTCACAGTAATACAAACATGGTGATCCCCACTTCTTTGTCATGACTTGAATTAGCCTTGATGTTGAAAAGCTCAGGACAATGAATGGTGCAGGTGCACATCACAATGCAGAAGTTCACAAAAGCGGTTAAACCATTTCCTGTAATACAGGTACCATGTGATTAGAGAAGAGTGTTGATATAAAGAAAAGCTGATGTAGACTATCGGGGAGTGTCGTTTCAACTTACTGCCGGACTGCAATGGTAATAATGTTGGTGTGATATTCTGGAGCAGGAAAAGCCACTCCCCAAGACAAAAAGCCTTGTATCTTACATTGTGCAGTATGTCAATTTTGCCCTGCAAAGTTTCCACACAGTGTTGGGTGGAACATTGGGAAAAATAAAATTGATATTGACAGACAATATGAGTATATCATGCACCAGAGGAAACGTGTTGTCATATTGATTTATTATATATTTAAAATTTCTGGCTATTAAGCATTCCCAGAGGAAAATAAACAAGTTTATTCATGCATTCTGTTTTTTTATCCTGAATATGACGTATAATAATATAACAGGATATACAATCAACATATATTATATTTAACATATGTATTGTTAAAATGTATCAGCATAAAGCGTTGATTATTTTGCTTCCTTTGATTTAGAATCAGAGTTCATGTCACTGTGAGTGATCAGTCTTGCAGGGACTTGTTGCTATGAATTATTAAGACGAATAACTACTTTCTCAAACTGCTCTATAATTTCATAAATGCTATCTGAATAGCCACAGAGACTTTTCATAGCTTTCTGTAGCATTTTGCAGAAACATGCAGGATGCAGATTATTAACAATTGTCTATTACCTGGTGAAGACAGAAGACAGACGCTGGGTGTGAAGAAGCTGACTGCTGCACTGCTGCTCCTTCTGGTTTCCGCCCAGGCTGCCTGCGCTCAGGTCTGCTATATAGCCTGGAGAAACATCCGCGTTCTGACAAAGAGGCGTGTCCAGCCCCGCATGTCGACCCAACCCAGTCTGCAAAAAAAAGTGCATTACTCACACCCTTCATGCAGCAACGAATCCTCGGCTTAATAACATGTAACTTCATGTAACAATGCTGGGTTAAAAATAAAACCTCAGAGCTCAGACTAAAGCCTAAAAATCACAGGAAGCATATGTGGATCACACTGGTGGCAGTGGACCAACACCAAACGCTGATTAGCTTTCCTTTTGGCAAAGTAGGAGGTGCAGGGAAACTTTTACAGGGGATGTGAACTACAGCATCAAGGCGACTAAATCTGAACAGAGATGTTTGGAGTCCTGTGTCAGCTGTAAAGAAATAGTTCGACATTTTGAAAAATACACTTATTCGCTTTCTTGCAGTAATGAGATGATCAATACCACTCTCATGTTTGTTCAGTAAATATATGGCAACAGCCAGCAGCCAGTTGCCTTAGTTTTGCATTAAGACTGATAACAAGGGGAAACAGCAAGCCTGGCTTTGTCCAAAGGTAACTAAATCCACTTACCAGCACCTCTAAAGCTCAAAAACCAAAAATGTAAATAAAGCGAGGGGGTTATGTGCCCGACTATTTTTTATTGAGGCAAAGTGACTTCCTGAAGTCTTGTCCTCGCCTTGAGGTGGCCAGGCAACCAGTGGAGAATGCAGGAAGTTACTCCACCCGGCCAAGGAGTAGTCCAGCACATAACCCCTGTAAAGACCACAACTTTGTACTGATTAAACGAGCAGCGCACGAATATCAACCTCATGGAGGTGCTAGAGGAAAAGTGAGAGGGATTCGTCCTCTGGGGAGCATAAATGTCTGTATAAAATTTCATAGCAATTCATCTAAAAGTAGTAGAGATATTTCAGTCTGGATCCATGTGGTAGACCGACTGACATTGCTTGATATTGCCATCCATAGAGCCATGCCGCCATACAAAAATTAAAACACATGCAAATTTACTTTTAGCTTTGCATTATAGACCTGATTGTGAGTGTATGACGTGGACAGAGCAACTTTTACAGGATCAGAACTTAAATATTAATACATCTTAATCTGACTTACACACGATATGTCACACCGAAGACCATTTAGTTATGTATCAGCCTTAAAAGCCATTATCACATTCATTTGTCAGCTTTCCCAGCAACATTGAAGGGAACTCACAGAGTTAGAAATACTTAAGTTGGTGGCCTAATTGCAGGCACAGCAGGAAGGAAAATGACAGAATTATTAGTTCCGACTAGGAAAGCCATCTTTAATATCATAAGAACATGCAGTATTTTATATATGGACAAAGTGCATCAGAAATAAAGAGCAATGGTTATGTGGTTATAAGTTAACACTAACCATTAGGGGGGATATTTAACACAGTAACTATTTAACAACCACAGAACTATGACCAAATGTTACCAGATAAATGAGTCAGAATTCCTCTAATGCAGAAAAAAAAACATATTGTGAGACTGCTTGTATACAAAAATAACACACCAACATGCATAATCTCTTGGAAGTCATTCAGTTGTAGTACTGTGATAAACACAGGTCTAGTCTGGTTGCATAGTTGATTTGGCAATTACATTGTTGTTGTTTTAGCATGTGAGTCCAGGGTGTGATTGTCTGGCGCTGGCCTGTCAGCAGCTGGGGTTTGTGACCACCCTGTGCCCACTCTCTTTTTTTGTACCTTCCCTTTCTGTCAAGCTGCCACATGGGAAGTCCCAAATCTCTCCTCTGAGCTCCGGCAGTCGCCTCAGGTTAGGGCTGGGTCCATCACTCCTACTGCCAAGAGCTGCATCAGCACATTCTGCCTGGATGTGTAGTGTACACACACAACTCACACAGTCCCTGTCTGGGACATACCTTCGTGCCTCCACAAGACTAAAAACATTCACATGTGCATGCACACAGACACACATGGTGGCTGAACACAAAGGGTGGCAACTACAGGCTACTTGTTCTAACTTGAGTGGGACTAATACACTCCTGTACTTCATATTGCATAACTGTGAGGGATGCTGCTTTCATAACCAACAGGGCTGCAAAGTTTCATGTGAAGACATAAGCAGCCTTCAGCAGAATGTTGCTGGAACACTGCTGTGATGTCTGATAACAGGGCTTCTTCCTGGTTGAACAAGGGATACATGCCCATGCACGAATCACTGAGTCAAAATTGCCTGCAGATGCATCTCGTGAGTTTTAATTTCCTGCAGCAGCAGAAGATCTTTCGCAGCCTTCAAAGGGATTTCACTTGACACTACCCGTCATGATCATGGCTAATTCATCAGCCAGTTTAATCAAGAGTTAGATAGGCTTGAATCTTTGATTAAAGGAATAGTTTGCCTTTTTTTGAATCAAATATGCTAATTTGCTTTCTTGCCAAGAGTTAGATGAGAAGATTGATATCACTATCGTGTCTGTACAGTAAATATGAAGCTAAAGCCAGCAGCCGGTTAGCTTAGCTTAGCATAAAGCCTGGACGCAGCGGGAAACAGCAAACCTGGCTAGCTTGGAAAAAAGTAGAATTTCAGTTAAACAAACAATATATAAAGTGTTAATGAGTGACATTTAAAGATGCTGGTAGCTGCCAAGCTAGCTGTTTCCTCCTGCTTCTATTTACGATAACTTAAGCTAAGCTAGCCATGTCCTGGCTGTAGCTTCATTTATAACAAACAAATGTAAGAGTGGTATCAGTCTTCTCATTTAACTCTTGGCAAGAAAGCACATTTTTCCCAAAATATTGAAGTACTGCTTAAAAGCAAGATGTTTTCCCTAAGAAAAAACACCAGAGTTACACAACTGCTAGTGCAAACACTGAACTACATGCTCGTTCAGGCTTATTTGAAAGAGAAACAAAACAATAAAAGGCAACAATTCTGCTTTTTATGACATATTTAGATGAATATTATTAAGCAATATTCCTGGATTATCTGCAGCCCCTTATAACACCCTGCCCTTCATTTAACAAGGTTTATGGGATTTATCCAGGATACAAGAAAGGAGAGCAATAACCTGACTGGAATACTGTATAATGCTGCAAGGGCAAAGGTAGTTGAGTTTCAGTATATGAGTTAATCTGAAGAGTGCAGCTGAAGTGCAGGTCAGGAGTGGGTAGGTGAGAGTTATGGACTGCTCGGTATATTGCTGCATTTGCTGGTCCTGAGTGGATGTTGCACAGTATATTTGTGAAGGTATTCTTGACTAAGGAAAAGATATTTAGCAGACATCATAAAAGGAAATGGAGCTATACACATTCAGTACAGTCATAATAAATCTATAAAATTACGCATTAAAGTATCAACTGTTCTAAGTCTGAGAAAATTACACCTGAGGCTGGCATAGTGATGTCATCTCAGTTTGGGCCTGTAGACTACAAATTTTCAACAGAAAGCCTGCATTAGTATGGGGATGGGGTTTGTGCATTTAGCAGGCAGGGAGGGTCTAATGAAAAAACAGGGTTGGCCTGTTAAAAGGGTCTAGTGCTTGTTCATGGTGGGAATTGTTGGGTCTCTGTAAATAATACTATAAAGAGTCTAGACTGGGATATTCTCAAGGTTAGGCAACTAAAACACTTCGTTACGGTTAGGAAAATAATGTGGTTATGGTTAAACAGAAGGTGACTGTTAATTGGATGCTAACTCCGGTCTTCTGAATGCAAATCTGACATGCTACACGCCCATCCACCACCACCCCCACCACCCCAACTTTCCCATGCGATGGCATTGGATGTAACTGTGAGGTCCAGAATGGTCCAATCTCAAAGCTTCAGAAAAGCAGCAATTTCTAGCAGTTTTAGATTAGTCAGAGCCACAGGGATGCTGTTTCTGTTGATTTCTGTAAATATAAATAGTGCTCCAAGCACCACAAATGAAATCCCATTCACCTAAGTTGTATTGAGGAAGCAGCAGATGTCTCAGAGACTAAACAAGACAAGATGCAACAAATTCTGTCTTCTCATATCAACTGTTAGAAACTTCAACTAATGAAACTGTATGACATAAGTATTTCAAAAATCCAGTAATAACAAGGCTGTGATCACCACATTCATTGTTATTCTGCCTGTTTCTGGGCGTTTTGGTTTCAGTGAATGTTGCTGTCATAACAAGGACATCTGTCACAGCTCTGGTACACAATATGTTTATCTCTCTGCACATACAGTAAACTTAGCACCCGCTCACACAAACAATTCCAACCTATTTATTAAATCTGTTGGTGCTGTGTCACCAGTGCTTACACAATCTTACAGCGGGCTCATTATGCAACACATACAAACATGTAACAGAATAATATGGCAACTGAAAAGTGGTGTAAGAAGGATGTTGCTGAGTTTATAACGCTTGTGGCTAATGCGTATGTGGTGCCACAATGCCTGAAGGCAACATTTCAAAAGGTTTCGAGACTTGACAACAGAGAATATTGTTAATGGGCAGACTAGCCTGTTTTTCTTGTTCCTCCTTTTAGTAGGAGTGTATGGCAGTTAAAGTTGGATGGCAGCTATTAATTATAGGAAGTGCAGTTACTTCCTGCAGTCTCCGCTCACTGACACCAAGTCACTGCTCGGCGGCTAAGAAATATTCCAACACATAAACCTCCCCCATATTTTGTTACCTTAGTTTTCAGAGCCATGCTGGCTGTTTCCCCCTTTTTCCAGTCTGTGAGCTAGGCTAAGCTAACATCTCCTGGATGTAGCTTCATACAGTATTTACCATACAGACAATAGACTGCATATAAAGAGTGGTATTGATCATCAGGGTTATCATCTAACACTCTGCAAGAAAGCAAGTAAGAATATTTCCCCAAATGTCAAACTATACCTTCAAGTGTGCTCTAGAGCACAACTGCATGTAGAAACTTGAGAGGTGAGAACAAATAACAATGATGCAAATGAGGAACCCTGTAATGGGTTGCCAAATTATGTGAGTAGTGACTGAGCACAACGGAAAGCCAAATGCAAGCTGTTCATGTGACTCCTCCACATGAAGCACACTACTGGAAACACTGATATACAATAAATTTAGTCAATGCAACCATTGTTGATTATTTTGGTCCCTTTGGCTTGGTGGTGGTTCCTTGATAAACTTGCATAATTGTGATTAGAATGACTTGTCTGTGCAGTACTCTGGAAAGGAATAAATGGGTAAAAAAGTGAATAGATGAATGAGTTTTCTCCATACGGAGTTACATTATTCACTTCCAGTATTTTCACTAATATAGTGTCCTTATCCATTCTTAGTCAGAAATGTTGCAGATAAAGGCTGTTCTGGTCCTGATAGCTTTGTATTTAAAGTTGCATACACCATGTGACCATATATGTAAAATGTTCTGGATTCAGGTCTGGCCAGGGACTTTTGTGGCGTGCCATATCCCCAGAATAAATAATAGATCTCTCAACAACTAAAAAGCCTGATCATGGTCTTAGATCTTCAAATCAGTTGCTTCTTGCTGTTCCATTGTCTCCTTTTGCGAATCAGGCTTTTGCTGCCAGGGCCCCCAAACTCTGAAATGCAGTTACTTTAGAGCAGTGGTCCCCAACCTGGCGGTCAGGATCCCCCAATGGGTCGCAAGATAAAGCTAAGGGGTTGTGAGATGATTAACATGATAGAAAAATAAGAACATGAAACACGTTGCACAAACATGTTGCAGAAGTTATGTTACATTTTTCTGACATTTTTTTTAATATTTACATTTTCTTTTAATAAACAGCATCGTTTTACCCCTTCAGGCCTCTAAAAATTAAACAGTGTGATGAGGGAAAATCATTGTTTGGTTGAAGTGGTCACAGCTCATTGACATATCACAACCTGTGAGAAAGGTTGTGAATAGACACTGATTACATTTAAAAGGTCACACAAGCAAAAAAAAAGAAAAAACGGTTTTTGCTTTGGAGGTTAGACTACATCTGTGTCAACTTTTAAAAAACATTTTTTAAAAAGATTAATCTTTTAGGATGGCATATATATCCTATAAAGTTGCACAATGTTTCTGTCTGTGCATATACAGTATGTATGTATGTGTGACTTGCTCAAAGACACTTCAATATGTGAACTGGGGGAGGCGGGGATTGAACCGCCAACCCTGTGATGAACAGACAAACTTCTGCTCCTGAGCCACATATGTTGTGCCATATAAAGTTTATTATTATTAGTATATTATCTCCCTAAAGCCATTACATTACAAAACATTTACATTTTTTAATATTTAAGGACAAAAGCTTACCTAAACAGTTCCAAATAATACATACCTGCTTATAAATTGGAAATAAAATCAATTGATGCCTAATATGTGGTCTTATGAAGGAAAATGTTGCTGTTTCATTTCCAGACTGCTCTCTGAGAAGTCTCCATTGCCCCCTGCAGGTTCACTTGTTTTGATCCTCTATATCCATCTCAAAAGCACAATGTGATGATAAAAACTTGTGCATTTGTTGTGGCTCCTCATTATCTTGTTTCTTCCAAAATGATCACAAATCAGCTTCAGTTCACTTTTTGCGTCCCTCGGCTAAATATACAGACACATGAGCAAACGTTCATATAATATCCATAATATAATAATCATCACATACATATGAGAAGACGTATGAACGTGTTTTGGACTTGATAAGCAAGCAGACAGCATCATTTAAAATCAAAATAAGGAAAAGAACGCAGCTGTACATAATAATGAGCTGTCTTTGCCCTGTAATGGTGTTATAACAGTTAAATGTCTAGGCCAGGGTCAGCCAATGAAATCCGCCTCCCAGCATGTGACACTGTGTGAAACGAGCTGTGCTAAATCAGGTGTCATCACATCTCAGCCACGGGGAAGGCACAAATACAGCTTTCAGATGACTCACCGCAGGGAACACACAACAGGCTATTGATCCCAGAGGGGCGTCCAAACACTGATCATCTGGGAAAAAATACATTACAAAAAAAGACATGCAACTGCGTTTTTCTTGGCATAAAACCATTCCGATCTGTGTGTTACATCGTTTGATGTTCACATCTCAGAGTGATCCATTTGTGCGCTTCTGACAATAAATTATTAAATAGCTGGTACAGCTGTTTTTTCCTTATATGCCAGTCTGACAAAGATATTAAAGCAAAGTGATCTCTGTGCTGTTTATCACATATATATTCTGTTGATATGTTGTAGATGTCCATACAAATGTAACTATTATTGTCCTAGAAACAATTCATACAACATGAGACTAATTTGTTTGTAAGAATTTAATAACATCACAACGACTAATTAAATGAACTTTACATTATGAGAAACAACTTTCATGTTATTATTGGCAGGGTTGAATTCATTAAAATCGGGTTCATGAGGCAATAACATGGAGGTGATCCCCGGAGCTGCAGATGTCATCAATGGCATCAATCATAGAGATGTTTTCTTTTCATAAATGGATGAGGACACAGCCAACCAGGAAAAAAAAACATTCATGAGGGCTGCTCAGGATATACTGCCTCTGAGACGAATGAGTACAATCTCCACATTTCAGACTTGAAAAGGCAAAAGATCATCACAGAAATATGGAATACTGTATGTATAATTTAACATAGTTTCCCAGTGGTGTAAGCAGCAGTGACTTATAATCATCTTCAGATTGTTTCCAGGAGACACAGAGAAGCAGGTGCTGGTCAAAAAAAATGGACAAATTCAAAGTATGTCGACGTTAAACCTTTAAAATATGAGATTAATAAAAGCAGGAAAAAATGGGGAATAAAAGGAAAAAGATTCTATTTTTATTATTTCTTAGAGGCAGGTTGTGAAATACCATGGACAAAGTCTTTTAAATTTAGTCTTTGGATGTCAAACAATGGCCTCACTGAAGGGATAGAGGAGAACACAGTGAGAACCAACACAGCAGCTCAAGTCTCTTTCTTCTACCATTTTAACAGTGTATGGGTACATTCTTGTTAGATGTAAACTCTGCACAGCTTCATTTGGGAGGATGTAGGACGTCAGGTCAAACACTCAGTTGGTATACTGGAGCTTGAAAGGGTCAGAACTTTGTTTCAAATTAAAAAGCGGCTGCAGAGCAGATGGTTCACCTGAGTCCTGCTGCCAGCTTCTCCATCGCAGCTTTGCGCTCCTCTGCTTTCTGCTGCGAGCGACGCAAGACGTTCCTCAACTCCTGGAGGTGGTCCAGCGTTCCCACCAGCTCACCCTTCACTGTTTTCATCTGGCTCTCCAGCATCTGCGTGTGATGGAGAGAGTTTCTCCTGTATCGCCTGCTGGAGCGCACTTTTTCCTCCAGGTCCTCCACTGCAACAAGCAACCAGAAAACACAGTCACACACCCCAACCACCAACAAGAGACTTTAAGATACAGGAGCACTTCAAATATGATGTAAGAATGTTTTGTAAGAATGTTTCTGCTACAGACCCATGTTCTCCTGGTAGCCCATGCTCTCTGAACCAGAATCTGTCTTCTTGTCCAACAGGTTCTTAGTCTGCTGCAGCATCTTCTCCATCTTTGCAAGTTCGGCAGCCTTAGTGTCGCTGTCTCGACGAATTTTAAGCAAGTCCTGCTCCCTCTGAGTCAGCTCACTGTGACACTTACTCATGTCGAGTGTTAAAAATCTAAACAGCACGACCTGCAACTAACGACAACTCCGAGCGACCTGCTACACAACAGCCGACAACCTCTGTGAGCATAAGACGAAAGGATGACGCCTCTAAAGCTGATTTCAGCATCCAATAATGTTCCACTCTGAAGCATAGACTTCTCTTTCTGCTGCTGCGGCCCATGAAACGCTGGTTTGTTTGCAAATGAACTGTACTGCCAGTGATATTGGGCTTTTTATAGGCCATAACCTCAGCACATGTCTGGAAGTCATCTGAAAACAGTCAACTCTCAGTACACACCATTACAATTGGTAAGTCATAAGACTGGCTTCACACAGCCCCTCGAGCAACAGTGGTCATTTCTACACTTACTCACGGGTGACAAAGTTCCTAGGAAGAGCAGATGTTAGCCATCTAGTCCCTTTGGAGGATTTCAAACTAATGAAACAACTGTCTTTGTTCACACCTGAGGAAGAACTTCAAAACATGAGCTGAACAATATGAAACCATAGTGACAACTGTGGGCTATTCATGATATATTGGCATGAGCATGATACTTTGAGCATCTAAAAGTTTATTATTTTCTGGCCAACACAGGTCTCTGATTTAAAAAAAAAGCAAAAAACAAAACACACACACACTGGGTAGAAACAAAGATAACTTGGAAGTGAGACATCTTCCAAGTGAGACAGGCACAAACACTGTATACGTACCAAGAAAAAACAACAATGGCAGCTACAGAGCAGTGTCTTAACAACTCAGCCTTTGTAATGGCGTTAAATACCACTCAGTGTGTACGTCAGTGACCTACTTAGAAAATGAAATGGATAACAATTCAGCTCCCTGTGAGTGATCTTTGCGATTCTTATGTTTATTCCCACATGCCATGCAAGCATTCATTTCTGTTGTGAGAAAATGAGAATATGTATTCCTGGCTATCCCAGGATCAGCACCTTGGACAGCAGTAGTGATACACAAAGGTGATGCACCTGAGCTGCAGAGACACATTACAGACTGTGCTATGATCTATAGACAACCTTTACCCTTTATCACAGCAGAAGGTCCTGGGTTCATATCCCGGCCGGAGCAGGGCCTTTCTGTGTGGAGTTTGCATGTTCTCCCTGTGTCCCCCGCCATCAAACATGTATGTTAGGTTCATTCTCCTGTCAGTGCCCTTGACCAAGGCACTGGCTTAGAACTGGAGTTGGTCCCCGGGCGCTGCACAGTGGCTGCTCACTGCTCCTAACACTTAGGATGGGTTAAATGCAGAGAATGAATTTATCTACGGGGATCAATAAAGGATAACTTAACTTAACATTTTGGATCAGTAAAGTTTTCACTTGTGTTAGGGTGAGTAGTTCAGGCAGCAGGGACAGGACCCAAATGCAGATAAACCAGGAGGCTCCAACAGTTCAATGATTTATTTATTTATTTCGTTTACATGCAGGTGCTGGTAGGCAGGCAGGCAGGAAGACAGGCATCAGGTAACTGGCAGGTCCAGGTTCGGGAGACAGACACGGGGGGAAACATCCAAAAAACACAGACACAAGACAGCAACACAACACATGGAAATCAGGACTCAGGGAAACCAGGATAAACCGACACAGAACAAAGGAAGGGAACCGGTAAATGTAGGGAGTAACTGATGAGGCAATGAGGTGCAGGTGGGAAGGTGGGCAGGGAAACTCAGGTGAGGGGAATGAGGTGATTGAAATGCAAATGGCAGTGGGAGGATCTTGAATGAGAGGAGAAAGTCTGAGGACATCTTGTGGACTAATGAAGAATAGAACTGGGAAAACACACATTTGGCTGTAGGGGAGGGACAGAGAGACAGACTGTGACAACTTGAACATAGCCTGACTGTGATCCAGAGCCTCTGGATAAATAAAGTCACATTAAGCTAAGCTAATTACTGGTAATATTATTTCATTTATATACACAGTGGTCTGTTTAACTAATTTATTTCACTGTGCATTAGATATGAAAATTAACTGTGAAATGTTTTATCTGTTGTCATGATGATGATTCAGTTGGCAAAAGAGCATTTGTGATCATATTAAAGCAAATAGACTGAATGTAGCCAGGAGATCCAATAACTCCAGCCAGTAACTCCTCCTCCACACTCCTTATTCAGACCTTAAAGCTATATGTGAACTGTAGTCTGCTGCACATTTAATGTCATCAGATAATAACATATAGTAGAAAAGTAACGCACACCAAGGGTTGTAGTGAGATGCTGATCACTGGAAGTAGAGTAGAGTTCGCATATGTCATCTGAATAACGTTTCGGCAATGTTGATCTTGAAGAAGACCTGAGAACGTCATCTGAATAAAAGAGGAATGCACATGGAACCAGAGTGTGCAACACTTCCTATTCCCATTAGATAATAATCAATCATGTGCTGAATTATTGTAGTGGGAGCACCTTTATTAATGACTTACTTAGCTTACAAAGTAACCCATGACCCTTTATTAATTACTCATTGATCGATACCACTCTGATATCGGTCTGCTCAATATGAAGCTACAGCCAGGAGATGGTTAGCTTAGCCTGACATAAAGACTGGAAACAGAGGGAAACACCTAGACTGGCTTTTGTTATTAGTGAGCTTTAGAGGTGCTGGCAGGCAGATTTTGTTACCTTTGGACAGAGCAAAGTTAGCTGTTTCCTCTGTTTTCAGGCTTTGTGCTAATCCAAGCTAACTGTCTCCTGGCTGTAGCTTCATACATAATGGCCAGATATGAGAGTATAGGGAATATATATAACCAGTGACATCATACATCAGCAAATATGTTGATGTTGTGGTGATCACAAAGACAATAAAATCATTCCCCAACCAGAAAGCCTGGATGAATGGAGAGGTGAGAGCTCTATCCAGAGCCAAAATAACTATGCCTCCAGAGGACTGGCTACTGTCAGCAGTGAATGTGAGTAAAGCTGCTGGGCCTGATAACATTCCTGGCCGTGTACTAAGAACATGTGCCAACCAGCTAGTTGATGTCATTACTGACATTTTTAACATATCACTGTTCCCACCTGCTTCAAGACAACCACCATCGTCCCTGTACCTAAAAGGTCTGCAGTGTTTAGTCTAAACGACCACCGCCCTGTGGTACTCACCGCCATTACTATGAAGTGCTTTGAGAAACTGGTTCTCCAGCACATCAAAGACAACATCCCAGCTAGCCTGGACCCTCACCAGTTTGCATTCACAGCCAACAGATCCACAGAGGATGCCATCTCTATTGCCCTCCACTCAGTCTTCACACATCTTGAAAATAACAACACCTACATCAGAATGCTGTTGATTTCAGCTCAGCATTCAACACAATATCCCCCATGAAACTTAGACCTCTGGGCTTGAGTACTACACTCTGCAACTGCATATTGGATTTCCTCACAAACAGACCCCAGACAGTTCGGATTGGCCGTCACATCTCCTCCACTCTAGTGCTGAACACTGGAGCCCCACAGGGCTGTGTGCTTAGCCCCCTCCTGTTCCCACCCATAACTGCAATCCCTGACATGGAGAGAACTCTGTTGTGAAGTTTGCAGACAACACTCCCATCATCGGCTGGATTTCAAACAACGATGGGACTTCATATCTTGCAGGGTGGTGCACAGAGATTAACCTACTGCTCACTGTCAACAAAACCAAGAAGTTGGTCATTGATTTTAGGTAAAAGGAGGCAAAGACACACACCCCTGTCTACATCAGTGGAGCCGAGGTGGAGAAGGTGAATAGTTTTAACTTCCTGGGAATCAGCATCATATAGAACCTGTCATGGACATCACACATTTCCACCCCAGTAAAGAAAGCTCAGAAACAACAACTACAACTGTATTTCTTAAGGAAACTTAAGAAGGCAAAATTCCCATGCGAAGTTCTTATTAACTTCTACAGAGGAGCAATAGAAAGCATCCTGACTGGAAACATTACAAACTGGCATGGGATGTGCACGGCCCAGGACAGGAGGGCTCTGCAGTGGAGAACATCATGGGTACCATCTACCGAGCATCAGGTATCGGAGAGATGAGGTGCCTGTGCAGAGCCCAAAGGATACTAAAAGATAACACCCACCCCAGCCACAGCCTGTTCACCCTGCTGCTGTCTGGCAAGCGATACAGAAGTATCCGCTGCCGTACCACCAGACTATAGAGCAGCTTCTTTCCTCAGGCTGTGAGACTCCTCAACTCCACCTCATCCTCTGCACTCCACCATGAATAAATGACTTGGAGCTTTACACTGACATAGCACATACTGCACATACTTTCTGGGTGTATACGTGTATAGGTGTATATTAGTAACTGTATATATTGTTTTATTTTCTTTTATTCTATTCAAATTAAAATAGTTGTATATATATGTTCTATGTGTGTGCAGCATGAAGGGGTTACAACTTACATTTCACTGTGCAACCTTGTGTTGTAAAATGACAATAAATTAACCTTGATACCTTGATATTTATTTATTACGTAATTTTTTAGATTTCAGTGGTTGCTGTTTTACTCCCACTTCTACACTTCTTACATTTTTAATGTAAACAAACAAAAAAATTGGCAGTGGTTTGAACTTTTTATTCACAGTTACATCACAGATTGTGCTGCCTTTATTCTCATGAGGGCCCATTGCAAAGTGGCATTTTTCCTGAGGCATAGTGAGGTTTTTTTTCTGGCCTGAGCCTCTGTGGTGTTTTGGTGACTGGCTGTGTGCTGCAGTGGGAGGAGAGGAGCAGCGGGGGGAGTGTCACTGGCAATCTAGCTGTGTACTGCAATTATGGTGTCAAGATTTACTGCACAGATACCAACAGAGAGCCATCACACCCTGTGCATGCTGCGCACTTGAATGTGCTGCACTTTGACTGATGAAAACCGTGTTGCTGGTGCCCATCTACTGTTTTCTCTTTCTTCAGCTCCCCCTCTGTCATATGCACAGATATACACGTCTCTCTGGTGTCAAGCAGAGCTAATCAGTAGCTTCTGATTGCAGTGATTAGACATAAATATAGGCTGATCTGTGATAAATTATATTCTAGTTTAATGGGTGACTCAAGCTGTAGGCCATGCTCTACGTTTTCAACTTCCTGTGCTATTATTACTTTGCCACATGTCCCTGCATGAAGGCCACTCACCTCCTGGGCTTTCTGTGGCTTCGTTTCTTGTTCCTGCAGCGTGACTATCACTTTCTCTGTCTCTACCTCCTTCCTCCAGGCTGGCCACATGCAGAAACACAAACAAAATCACTTTTATTTTGAAAAACCTAAACCCAAACTATATGATATGATATGTGATGATATAGGATATAGGATGATAAAATGTAGGCCTACATCTGAGGAGAATCAGGATCAGACATGCTTGCTTGCTTACTGAGTACAGCCTCTTAGATGTGAACAGACTGGAGACCTCACAAGAACATTAATAACCTCCAATTACTAATCTGATACTTGAGACTGAATTGTTCTGGCTTTGAGGTGTTTCTGCTCTCGTCTGCTGTTGCCCTCGCTGTCTTCACACACACCAACTGAACCTCTGTTCCTAGGTTGCTCAATTTCAAAATATTGTATTATATATATTATGATACAGGCTATGTCATGAAGAACATTGATAACATTTAGCTTAGCCACAGTCACATTTGCACTTCTTTGAACAAGAACACAATGTCATTTTGAAACAGAAAAGAAGAAAAGATGAAAGTTTATTAAATGATATGAGATCTATTTCAGGAAAAAACACCTCTTCCTTCGGGGTAATCCAGTTTGAGGAGCGACCCATAAAAGGCTGCTGTGTTAGAATGTGAGTGAATACATTTGATATACTTATCTACAATGAAGCGATTGTGTTCTAAAAATCCCCGTACATGCACATGACCAAAAAAAAAAAGGAAACGCATATAGCATTGTTGATCACATTTGATTCTGATCCAGCAGCTCTGTGTCCACAAGCCTGGTCGGCCGTGTGGCTGCTGCAGTGTGTCCTGCAGTGTGTTGTGGTGCGTTCTTGAGTCTTCAGGTCTCTGGCACTGGCTGAAGCTGGTTCTCACCTCTGCCTGCAGTACATCCATGTGGCCACCAGGCAAAGTACCAAAATCTCAGCTAGTCACCCATCAAGCAAGTTATTTATTCCCCCCCAAAAATAAGATTTATCTCAGATTTGTTGTTATGGTTAAATATTACAGAACTATACCAGAAGAATTTAGGTCAGGAGTAGCTGACAGAATGAGTTATTCGTGTTTGCCTAATCATGCCATACTGCCTAAATTGGCTCTCAGCTGTTCAATTTGTCACAAGTTGTGGTCCCCCAAGTCCATCACATTAGAGGAAAGACAGTGGGACATAAAAGGGTCACTTTAAATAATATCTCACCGTCTCATTCTAGAGGCTCATCATGAAAACATTAGTCATCACATTTACATAAAACACACTCAAAGCGAAGCACACCATCTGTTACAGCATATTTCCAGAAGTGCTGCTCCATAAATGCATTTGCCTTTCCATATGTGGTGCATAAAATATTTTGAGGGAACTCGCAACTTTTACATCGTCAATTCACATCAGACTGGAGAACACTGAATGACTTAAACCCTCTGTGACGAATTACACGTCTGTCTCTGAGGAAGGGTATCCTGCATGCTGAGTAAACCTGTATTACTTCTGTTAGACTGAGAGTTAGAGAGCAGTGGATGGTGGTTTAATTGGAATAATTCAGATTTATATGCAACTGTATCATATTTAAATGATGAACATTGTGTTGGTGCTAATGAAGACGATGCTTTCCCCATATAATTCAGAGAATGTAAGTGAATGTAAGTCAACCCATTTAAAGGGTAAGGCAGGCAATATTCTAGATTTGTATTATTTTCAACAAATCCCATCAAAAGACCATCTTACTACTATCTTAATACTCTGACTTACCTACTCGGTCTGTGGCCCTTAGCCCCAAGCCCATTTGAAGAAGATCTAAATCAGTAAGGGTATACACCTACATTTTTTAAAAAGGCTAGATAATTTCCCAAGACAGCTGGACACTGTAGTTTTTAGCAAACATTACTCAAACAGGAGGAAAGTGCATTTGTTGGGGGCTATTTTCAGCCGTGGATTAATACACATTTGATGAGCTTGTGAGTGTTTACAGCAGCAGGACAGTGTATCTGGGATTAACTCAAACTGAACTACAATGTGTGTGTTCATGGTAATGAAAGAACATGTCACACTGATGTTTTGTCAATAGTTTTTGGGCAACAATGGAGCTCTATGGCACAGAATATGTGAAAAAGATATGTCAGGCTTTGGATACACAGACAATACTTGTTAGTAGGATACATTAATTGTTGGTTTTGGTCTTTTAATGGGATTTGTTGACAATACAAATACACTGTGCTCTACACTGGACCTCTTCCCTCCTCTCTTGCCATTAGAAGTCTCTCTCAATCTGAAAAACCCTGATCCAGCTAAATAGACAGGAATCACTGAAAACAATTTGCCACTGCAGAAAAGAAAGATGTCTCTGGCATCCTAATAGCTCATGACATTTTTCAGAGTGAACCCACTCCCACACACTCTGACTAGTCATGTATTTTGTACCCAGAGTGACTGAAGAAAGCTGGATACAGTGGTACAGTTGTAATACAGGAGTGTCACCATGAGGGGGAAGGCTAACAACAGCTATTTCGTAGGAGTCTATCTGCTCGCTCTCTCAACAAATTAGGTTTAGTAAAGCAATATTTCCCTTTGGTGAATCATTTTCAGTTTTAGCATCCACCTTAAAATTAGCACTCAACCTCAAACATCAGCTGTCATAAACACCTGCCTCAGGATTGTCCTCACGATCGCTGTTAATGGTAACTGCAGCACAGGCACAAATTGTTCCAAATCAGGAACGTTGAAATGATTTCTGGTGGGCTGTATGACAGACACGTATCTCATTTGTTACCTAGGCTACTTATTGGGTTTTGATGGATGTTAATGGAGCGACAAGGTAATGAGCAGGTGTGGGCTGCAAGGCTAAACAGGGATTATTGTTGTTAATGAAAGGTAAACTGAATTTAGGCATGGAAATTTGAAATCTCTGCAGATGTTTTCCTGTGTTAATTAATCGGAAAGGTTATGTTTGTGGAGAAGGTCTTCATTATAGTAGACATTGTGCATAATTATCTATACTTACGCCCATCTATCTCAGTATTTCTCTGCCATATTCTCTGTGCACTCCAGTGGTGCCTTCATCTCTGCATCACCAAGGTTGGTGTTTGTTTGTTCTTATATGGAAATAGAATTTTTTTATCTGCCCACTCAATGTGCCTCAAGGTAATCATCAGCATTACATAATCGCAGGAAATACCTTATCTGCATCCAGTTTCTGTCCTCTAGGCTCCTATAACTCTCCTCCAAACTCGAAGCTCCTCACCCAGCAAATCCAATATTCCAGCTTTGTTTCTTTCTTTTCTAATGTCCTCCCTAGAAAGAATTTAGCGATGCAGCTATTAAAACTCTGTTGTGCAGCATGAATTCTTTATTCTTTTGTAATTAAATCTGTCATTTCCAGCTGTAAAGACAAATTGCGTTTGTGTTTTCACGCTTGGCAATACTTATAATGACAGAAAGTTAAGACTGTTGTCTGTTTCAAGGGATGATAAATGCACTTGCTTCTCATGCTAATGTGCTGTATTACTGAGTGCCCATTACCTTTTGTTGGTGGGTTCCCCTGAGACGCGTCCTTACAGTGTTGTATCTCTTCATTTATAAGATACCAGCAAGAGGTCTCACATCCCACGGCAGAATCAAGAACAGAAGCCATTTTAAATATAATACGGTGAGAATTTTAGAAATTTTAACAAACTTCAGGTAGCTTTAGTCTAAAATTATAGACAGAGGTGTGAGCTGAGACTTGTCCCTAAAGAACGCCTCAAGAGATCTGTCTCATCTCCCAATGAGACTGCCTGAAATTACTTTTTGTTTTTGTGTTAAGTTTTTCAAACCAGCAAGGCATTAAAAATCTCCCCTGAAGCCGGTTTTCCTTTGAATTGACGTAACGTGTGTACGTCATTTGTTTTAAGATGTAGCGAGTTCCCTTTAGCTTTAGTAAGCTAGCTAGTGGGCCTAACTATCACCTTTCCACCTCTGTCTTACATAGGTCCCCCTACAACTTTAATATTACAATCTTTATCTTAGACGACTGTGGTCAAGCTTAATAAGATCCTATGCTCTGCATTTAGACATTTCACATTGATAACTTTATGCGTGACATACTGTCTTATCACCAGAGTTGTTATGATGAACATTAGTAATTGCCTATAAAACATCCAGAAGACAACATTAGCGTTCATTTGGAGTCATGTTGCCGGCCCATGGATGAATGTAAGTCCAATATTCACTCTCCTTTTAGCTCTGTTTTGGTCTCGACAGGGTATTGTCTGACTCTTTAGCTGCTAAAGGCTCTGCTATGTTCACCAGCTAGTCGCTAACTAAAACTAAAAAGCTCTGTAGAGCTGAGAGGAACTGCAGAGTCCGGTGATAATTCTCTATGAGTGACCCCTTTCACATTACATATAGTCATTTGAGCCATAGTAAATACAAAAATATGGCTTAGTGCCGCTTTAAGGAAACGTTATGAAATGTGTTTTGCTGTAAAGACTGGAATGAAACACTTTACAATATTGTGAAGCACATGTGAATTTGTCACATGTGAAACACCAATTGGGATGTGATAAATCATTTTGAATGGAATACAGTCACATGTAATATATGTACATGTGGGGTTTGGGCATTTCCGATGTCATTATCTGTGTTATACAGCTTATATGTAAAATTTGCACATGTGAGATGTTGTTTTGCATGTGTTAAATTCACATGAGAAATCTTTCTCCACAAAACGAATTTTGGGAAATTGATATATTTTCACATATGATAAAATGAGCAATAATAAGCACAAATGGTAAATCATTTAGGCTATAGTTAACCCAAAAAACAGAGTCAAAACATAAATTGTCTGGCACCTAAACTTAACCTGTGCTGATTTTGACAATTTGTCGTTTTCATACGGGATAGGCTAAAATTGGAGTGGTTGCTAAGAAGAAAAACTTAATTTAAAGGCTCGAGATTTCTGTTAGAGAAGCCCTACCAAGCATATAGATAGCATACGCTTTTTTTTTTAATGAACCACAAGAGGTTGCAAACTGTTACCCATCCTCCTTCTGTAATTGGTCAAAAACGCCCCAGAAGCGATCACGGCCACTATGAGCCTCACTTCGCTGCAGACAGTCGGCGGCGCAGCTCGGTCTGCCGCCTCGCTGCTGCACCCAGACGCGCATTATTCCCGGAGCTGCCGAGAGAATTAGTAATGTTTTCTAGTTGGAACATTTCCAAGGTTAGCCCAATAGGCGTTGCCTGATACCGTATGAAGTGTACGCCGAATTTTCTTCCTTCAGCAGCTTTTGTGAGATGTTTTGCATTTACCATGGCAAGAGGTCTGTTTCCATGGGGGTTCTTCAAAAAGCCTCTTTACATCCAGGTAAGCTTCTGGGAAATCCCTCTTCACTCTGGTGTAGGCTACAGTCCAACTGGGAATCTACCCCGCTTCTGTGTACGTTTATCTGTATACACTCGGATGTTACCGCTAGATATAAGCAACGATGCTCCTGATTATAGCCTATACTACTTTATCATTTGACCTTCATGTTGCATATAGATTGGTGGTAATTTGCAGGTATTACTGTAGAGGTTTTTCAGACTGAATCATAAAGTCACTTGATGCTCGACGGCTCGACAGGAATCAACCATCCTCCTGATCCCCGTTGCTGTAGCAACCACGTCCATGATACATCTAGCAAGCTGGGTACAGTCATACATTCAAAAGAGGCTGTTTCTGAATCTGCAAAAGTTTATCATCACCTTACATTACACAAGGCATAATATTGGATCATAGACCTGCATGTGAAAGCCTATTATGCTGCCCCTGGTCATCATCATCAGGGAATATGTTGCAGAACGTTATGTAACAGTGTGATGTGAGTGAAATTAGGTGAGGTCCACAGTGGCATTCCTCATAAGTAAAATTAAACTCTGCAAGGGAAGCCCCTCAAGGACACGTGGAGGTCTCAGGAATCCAACATTTGTGATTCACAGCGTTAGATCATTAACAGAAAAGCCAACTTTAGCACATTCCCTGGCTGACTGAAGTGGTAAGAATGCCCCCCTACATCATCAGACTATTCTAGCTTCATATTTTTGCTTATTGTTTCAGTCTTTGAGACATTTGGTCACATTTGCGTTTTTGGTTGAACACATAGTGTCATCTCAGCTGCTGCCGCGTGCTGCCTGCCCCGTGCCCTTGCATGTTAGAGACAAAAACTGTCAAGTGCAGTGAACAGAGGGAGAAACAGCCAGTCTCAAGGGACCGCCACCAGCATTGTACAGTTTTCTAGGCCACCTCAGCCTTCCAGTGACAACTTAAGAAGTGTCATTCAGCGATCCTTGGAGAGAAGCTATTTCCATTGAAATACAAAAAACTGACAAGTCCTGCAAGCCGGAAATGTTGGTCGCGTTCATATAATATTTATATTTTACAATCAAATACAAACGTGTTTGATTGAGCACAATTTTCCTGCACAACATTATTTCCCTTAACAAGTGATAAAAATATCATTTTGTCTCTTATGTCTTCATATCATACAGCAGAGATGCTTCAAATACATGGTTTAAAGTGTATAAAAGCATGTAGTGCCAATTGAAAACTTCAGTGTCCATCAGTCAAGCTGATGCTGTATCTATTGAGACTGATTTCATTACATTAATAGCTTTCCTCGTTCTGCAATTTAATATTTCAACAATTACCAAGCCATGTTAACATTATTACAGTTTTTTTCTAATTTCCATTTCTATTGAACGTCTCATTGCTGTAGGATTTTGAATACTAGTGAAAATATCTCCACAATGGAGCATTTCATTATGGGCTCATTCAGAAGTTATGATGATGTCAAGCATATATTCTCTGATAGGTGAGTACACCGCATCTTTAACTTTAATTATTGGTCATAAATAAGGTGCACAGACTGCGAATTGTTGACATTTTTGCTGGCCCTATTACAACTGAATATCTGCATATTAATGCAACAAAAACACTGGCATGCATTCCACATCACAATCATAAATCTTCAGCAGCCCTACTAGGATATTTCGCACATTACAGCTCTAACTTGTTGGTTCAGATATGGGAGGGGGTTTCCCCTGACAGGAAGCTGCAGTCCTTGCAGGAATAACACGTGCCTGCATTTATTGTGTGCGTGTTGTTTGTATGTGAACACCATGATCGCTTGATGTTGGAGTGTTACATTAACAACTGCTGATAAAGTAATATGCACACGTATTAATGTCGCAGTATTGAGTCAGCATGGAAATGCATGCTTTGTATGTGTGTGTGGGGGTGGAAGTGGTGGTGGTGTGTGTGTGTGTGTGTGGGTGTATATGTGTGTGTGGTGGGGGGGTTGCCTGCTGTCTGGACTGTGATGATTCAGATCTTTGTAGTGTCTGTGCAGACAGTGTGGCATCCTTTTTTCTGCAGAGAGTCTGTGACAAGTGGAGAGGCATGCTGGGACTGCTACCAGCCAAAAACTCTCTATAAGGTGGTCAACATTTTATCTGTATCACTCTTTATGCACATAGTGTATGGCTGTTTTTTTATATTTGTCAGTGATACCAGGCAAACTCTTCATGAATATCTCCTGTCATTCGCTCCTCCAGCCCTCTTCTCTTTTGTTTCTCTGTTTTCATGTCTTTTTCCGCTCTGCACAGCAGCCCATTAACCGGCAACCTCTGAGGGATAGCTTTATAACCATACATAATGGATGAATGGTGTCAGAACTGCGTTGTGCTGCTCTTGATAAAGCTTTAACTCCATTCTGCCTCAGTAGCTCAACCACTTTGTAATGACATATCACAGAACCTTTAGGGTTAAAATGGTTTGAACACACAGGCTCCCTAACAGGGCTGTGTGGCGTGGATGTAGAGGAAACCAGATCAAGACAGACCGTTTCTTTCCGCCCACCTCAGCATACGGCCACAGTTCTCAGTCAGTCTCTAATTAATAGCTGTCACAGCAGCCACAATCAATATCGCCTCATTAGCCAATGTTTGTGTAACTCTCTCCCTTCAAAAAGGGTCAATACATAATCCCAGAGATAGAAATGCGCCGGCCAGAGTTGAAATGAAAACCACAACCTATCGATTCGAAAAAGGCCAACCATACATTTGTTCCCCTGTAGAGTGTTATTTCCATAATGCTTTTGCTGTTGATGCATTTCACCTACGGAAAGATCAATGGGAGGTACACGCAGCACTTACTTGTGTGGTCACTGCCTCACTGCTGTTAAATGTGCTGTGGGCCTGCATGGTCAGATTTGTAAGTAAACCAATCAATAAATAAAGCAGCAGAAATCATATTTAAATAGTGTGGGTTAAATAGCTTGTCATTGATAATTGGATCATTGTCTATTTCTGTGGGGTGTTTGTAAGATGATTTGTATGTACATAATACAGGCGTCTGTCTATGGGACTTATTTCATTAACAGCAAGATCAGCAGTCAGAGTCATTTAAAAGCTATTGAGGAGACTGTAACACAATATGTTTGATTTTTGTAGACGTGCAATTAAGACCATAAACCAGAAAACACAAAGGAGGTGCGTAATGATGTGTAAATCACCCCAGTGCAACTCAAAAAAGCCTGTGGAATTTTCCTAATCATTTTATTCCTTAATTCAACTGTTTATATTTTGCTGTTTGAAGGCCTTCTCCACACTGCCAGAATATAATTATTATATTTTAATTTATTTAATTTTATTGCCCCAAACAGTTCAATTTAAAGCTGCACTTATCAATATTTTTACATTAACAATTGATCAAATCACTATGTGAAATGTGAAAGGAGTCGCTCGCAGTGATGAACCTACAGAGAATTATTACCTGGCGACTCTGCAGTTCCTCTCAGCTCTATGGAACGTTTTAGCATCTTTCAGCTCATTGTTTTGGTTTTATGGCCCACAACTTTACTGTTTTGGTTCAGTCTCACCGCTCTCATCAGTGTTGTTGCAGTTGCCCAGCACCAAACGACAGACAAAGTTAGAACATAGTGAAGCGCTTAGCTGCTAAAGAGATATTTAAGTTAAGAATTTGGAAGAGACAAAAACAGAGCAAAAAGGAGAGTGAATATTTGACCTACATTCATCAGATGACCAGAAACACGACTCCACATGTTGCCCCATATCTGCTGGATGTGTAAAATCCTAAGAAATAAAAATAAAAACAAACATGACATCTGTGTCCTCACTGGTAGCTACTGTCCTGGTGGCAATGACAGAGAAATACTGTATAGTCAGAAGCTTTTTCCTCAAAACAAGAAGATGATATAGACTAACATGAGATTAAAGGCCACTGCATGGACAGAAATTAGATTACAGAGTGACATATAGAGGCGGTCTGAAAGCTTGATTTCTGCATTTCTGTGGTGTCAAAACCAGAAAATGGATGGAAGATCCATTTAGAGGCACATACAAATGTAATCTCTTTCAATACTGAAAATAAACCTCACATCTTATGCTTGCAAAAGAGCAGAGTGACAAGCTGTTTTCTGTTCAAATGTAAAGTTGGGTCAAAAAGAGAGAAAAAAGAAGGGGGAGGGAAATAGCAAGACTTGTGCCAATAAAGAAAATTGGAACTGAAAGGGGTGGAAGGTGGAAGCAGGGGGAGTCCATCACTGTCAAGCGCTGAGTGCAAAAATCATTTATAGACGGGAAAGTAGGACTGCTAAAAAGTCTGTTATTTTCACTAATGTTCTCCAATTGGAGGAGTACCATTATGGATCTAAGCAGACTGTATTTGTCAGCTGGGGGATTAGAAGGAAAATCAAAAGACAAGGTAATGAGTCTGGAGTCGCTCTAAATGTCCCACTGTTGTTGTGCCAGGGCACAAACAGCATTTACTGTTAATTACTGAGCACCTATTTAGAAGCAATTGAATTAATGCTGTACTCTGTGATACAACTCACTTTGGAGCTCATTTGTATTCCACTTACAGGCCCATTCCCTTACTCACAGGCCAAATGACTTTATTGTAAACATGAATTAAGATTGCTATAATGACTTTTATCATATTATAATCTCTAAAAATGTTTGATATTTTTTGTAAGGTAGACAGCACATACTGTATGTTTCATTTCATTAATAATGATCCAAAGATGTTGGTCAGAGTGCACCACAGAAGCAAGGGAAGGTTTACTCTTTTCATGTAGTCAAGACATTAAAACTGCTAAAACTATTTTACTAATAAAATAGTTTAGTACTATCTCATTTGATGTCACGTTGTCAATGTCTAATATACAGTGAATTAGAGCTGCACCTATTACTATTTTTATACTAACAATGGGTCAAATGAGTGTGTGTACAGTGACGAATTATCACCCGACTCTGCAGTTTTCCTTCGCTCTACAAAGCGTTTTAGCTTCTTTCAACTCATCGTTTTGGTTTTACAGCCCGCAACTTTTCTTTACTGTATTACTTAAGTCTCACCGCTCTTATCAACCTTGTTTTTAGACACAGCAGGTAGCTGTTTTGGCGACAAGAAAGCACTGATAAAATCGACTGCACACTACCTGCACAGCACCAAACAGCAGGCAGACACAGTTAGCGACTAGCTGGTGAACATAGTTGAGCAGCTAAAAGAGCCAGATATTTTCCTCAGGAGTTGGTGGAGACCATAGACTGTGTATAAAGATGAATGATATGAGACATGGGAAACAGCATCTTAGAATGCTTGTTAAATCATATGTATTATGATATGTGCTCAATGTGGTGTGAGGAGGAAAATGACCATAGACTAAGAAGTCAAAAGCTAAAAGCTTGGGTCTTCTGGATTTATCTGCAAAAAACAAATATCTAAGGCTTTAAACCATAGACTGTACATAAAGATGGACGACATGACAGCTCCCGAAAAGTGAAGCCAAAACATCTTGATCGCCCCCTGGTGGCTGGCTGCAGTATAGGTCATAAACCCCGCCCCCTCAATGTTAGTGGATGAGACATGTGTCAAACTGAAAAGTCAAAGTACACGTCAAATAAAATGTTCCCAAAGATTATTTCTGACATTTTAGGTAGTTCTTATCACGCTGATGTTTGTTCAAGTGTTCATTTTTCTGATAAGTTTGGTTTTAATTAGTGATTGACAACTGTGAGTGTGCTCACAATTGGTTGGGGTGGGCGTATGGGTGGGACCTGGATCACTACTGCGCAGACTCTTCTCCAAATGACGTCACCAGCACAAGATGGCAGCTCCCGTATCCGGGATATTTTGGCTTCATTTTTGTACAGTGGGAGGAAGTGGAGACGCGCCGTCCATCTTTATATACAGTATGGTGACCAAAACAGAGCAACAGGAGAGTGAATATTAGTGCAGTGATTTTATCTCAAGTGTGTGGGACAACACATTTGGTACTTTGTTTCACGTCCCCAGACATTGCCTCTAACAATAGTCAGGTTAATGCAAAGGTCATTGCTTTGCTAGAAAAAGTCAAATAAAATTTTCATTGTAATATACAGTATGTATACTGTACTGTTTCCAACAGGCCAGATTTTCCTACCTACATATGAAGTACCTGTTCTTTTCCTGGCTGGCAGTGTTTGTGGGGAGCTGGATAGTGTATGTCGAGTACTCGTCCTACACAGAGCTGTGTCGTGGGCATGACTGCAAAAATTCAATAGTGAGTATTTTAATTCTCATACGTTCATACCCTCCATACGTTGTCCTACATTCTCAACCCCTGATAATATTGTGTTCGTATTCCAGTTACATTTGTATTCCATTGTATGTTTCAGTGTGACAAATACAGAAAGGGAGTCATTGACGGCTCGGCTTGCAGCAGCCTGTGTGAGAAAGACACGCTTTACCTGGTGAAGTGCTTCACTGCCAAGCCCAACAACCAGGTCAGTCTTTTGCTTTTCAATCACACCCCTCTCCAGTCTGCTCATTGTTAATCCAGCTGCACCTCAGGCCTTACCTTGTTTATTTTAGGTGTACTCTGGGAGCTGGGGAGACCTGGAGGGAGTGATTAAGTGCCAGATGGAGGAGGCTCCTCATTATGATTTGGGAAGTGAGATGGAGCCCAGGAAGGAGGCTGCAGCCTTCAACAAGCCCACCAAGGGGACCTCTGTGGAAAAGTTCAGGGAGATGATCCAAAACCACCTAAAGGTCAGGAAGCCCTCATTAAACACTAGATAAACTAGAATCCACCATTGAGTCTAAACTTTAAAGCCTTGCTTTGTCTTTATATTTTTTTCCTTCTTTACAGGGTAAAGTGGGGGATCAGGCCAACCTTGCAGACCTGGCTACCCAAGTATTGTCCATAACAGATGCCAATAAGGACGGTCATATCTCACTGCCCGAGGCTCGCTCCACGTGGGCTCTGCTTCAGCTCAATGAATTCCTGTTGGCATTAGTCCTGCAAGACCGAGGGCACACACCTAAGTTACTGGGCTTCTGTGGAGACCTGTATGTGATGGAGAAGGTGCCATATTCTCCCCTGTACGGCATCAGTCTACCCTGGGTCTTCGAGGTGTGGATTCCTGCTGGTCTGCGCCGCAGCATGGACCAGTGGTTCACCCCCTCCTGGCCACACAAGGCCAAGATCTCCATCGGGCTGCTGGAACTGGTTGAGGATGTTTTCCATGGCACTTTTGGCAGCTTCCTCATGTGCGACGTGAGTGCCGCCAGTTTTGGCTACAATGATCGCCATGACCTGAAGGTGATGGATGCACGGTACATCGTTCCTGAAGCCATCTTCCAAGAAGACATCAGGCAGCAGCGCTGTGATGTGGACGAGGATTGTCTCTACGGGGCAGACTGCCTCACTTCCTGTGACCTCACCAAGCACCGCTGCACACCCGAGGTCACCAGGCCAAACTTAGCCAAAGCCTGTGAAGCACTCAAGGACTACATTCTGAGAGGTGTCCCATCTGATGTGAGTGAGGAGCTTGAGAAGCAGCTGTACGCTTGCATTGCACTGAAAGGTTTAGCAGAACAGATGGAAATTGAGCACTCTCTAATTCTGAACAATCTCAAGACTTTGCTATGGAAGAAAATCTCTCATACAAAAGACTCCTAATAAATAAGCAAGCATTGCACAGAGGCAAGACCAATTCCTGTCCCTTAAAAGTTTTTAAATAAAAAATTGGACAAGTCTTTTCACTGTGGATACAGAAGTAAACGATTCCCCTTGTATTCATCTTTACATGGATGACTGATGTATTTGATCCCGAAGCAATTGTCATGGAATGCCACTTTCACATAGAGTGGTGCAGGAATGAGTCCTAAAACCTGGAAATGAGTCAGCATTTTTGCACATCCAGTTCCCTCGTCTCAAAGTCAGTGGGTTTCTTGAATGGGTTTTTGGTTAGATGCCTGAAATAAGGTCTGTGGTTAACACAAGCTTAAGAGATTTTCATGTTTTGTTCTGCAACATAAAATCAGTAAATACTCCACTCGTGACTTTTGAAGCTTTTACGTGTCTTAAAAAAGGTGGTTGCTAACAAGTGGCTAAATGAGACTACAGAGGTTGTCGGGGACATTAAACGTCATCACGCCGAACACAGAAACCCATCTACTCACTCGTCCGCCTTCACAGCCTCGTGTTTATACTCGCACTCTTGCAAACTATTCTAACTCAAACTTGCCCAAAGGATTTTGTAGAAGTAGTAAGCACACAAAATTACAACTGACTGAATTACTGCGACCGTGGTGTAGTTCGTTTATAGCTTAATGTTAGCTTTTAGGTGTTCATTTGTGAAGATCATCAAGTTTTGTTTGCCACAGAGCTCATTTTCTGCAATAATCCCATTGGCTTTTTGTCGAGGGAACCAGGGCGATGCCAACTTCCGGGTTGGCCTACAAAAATATGTCATCCCTGCTGCACTAATATACTGGAGCAAGCACAATTTTTTGAAACCATAACAAATCAATAAATTTGACTTTGGAGACGTATAAGCCTGAATAGTAACCCTTTGCGGCGCAGTCTAGTCGTTAGCACTTTAACTTTTTGATTCACCACTCGTAACAAAGACCAGGTACCGTTAAAACAAAACTCACTCAAAAGACAACTTCTGTGTAGAAGGTATGTCAGTTTGCAGAAATAATTAGTCTTTCATTGCATGACCCAAGGATGGTTATTTGTCTGACTAGCATATCAGCCTATAAGACACTGAGTGGTTAAGTTATGTAAAAACTACCGTATTAAAAATACAAGTCCTAGATAAAGGGGATCAAGAGGTACTGGCACTGCTAATAAAGTGCAATATGACAAAGTACACAAGAGGATTTGACTGTTTTCGATAGATTTATTAGAACAAAATTCTGTGATAGGAACGGAGCCAGACCGACGCCTCAATCTGAAGCCTCCTGTTCCTGAGCCCGGAGGAAGCTGGCCTTCTTCTGGGCAACACGGTCTTTCCTCTGTGCCAGAGAGAGCTTGGCACGGTTCCACCTAGGTCACAAAACAAGCACACTTAGCATTTGCAGTTTCGAAATAGATGCAGAGCTCTTTAAGTCTTTTTGTACCTTCCAGGTGTCTCAATTGGCCTAACTTGCATTACAAATGGTACTATACTATGGCCATATGCATGAGTTGCCATATTCCCTCTGAACAGTCAGAGCTCACAGACTGCATGAATATAACCCACACCCTCAGTGAATATTTTACTCCAGCTTTTAAACACACTTATTTCTGAGACCTTAGAATAAAAAAATAAAATAAAATAAAAAAAAAAAACATTAAAAACATGAGCATTTCTCACCTCTTCTTCTTGACTTCTTTGGGAGGCTTCTTTTCATGGACTGGGTTCTCCCGAATGGAAGCATGAGCCTTTTTGTACATTTCCTCAATCTGAAAAGACAGATGACCAGTCAAACTCCTGGGTACAATTTATTCTTCACTCACATTAACTGTTTAAAGCATTAGATATTCAGACCCAAGCTTTTAGCTTTTCACTGTCTTCCTAGCCTAAAGCGTCACACCACATCAGGTATATATCATGATACCGATGTTTAACAAGGATTCTAAGATGCTGTTTCCCATCATGTTGGACAGTTAGGACAGACAAATCTTGAAACCAACACATGAAATCCCACCTGACTGGAAAATTGTTTGGGTAAATGTTCTGCCTTTTATTTTGTGATTAACAAGGCATGGCTTACTATGATTAATCAGTGGATTCATGAACCATCTAGTTCACAAGTTATTAGTCTAAGGACATGCCATGCAATCTGCAAGAGGCAATTCTGATCCTGATAACTGAATGATCAGATGTGCATCTCAAAACATCTGCACTGAAGCTACCAAGGCCTGAATGTGTATTTCATTTCATTTGAGAAGATCTTCATTCTGTCTTTGGGATTATGATGTTCACCGGCGCCTTAAGTACATAAACAGGAATTACTCGAGCCAAAGCCCAATTATGCAAGGGCTATGGCTGAATTCAAACTGGGTATGATGTCCAAGATGTATTTGAAACGGTACAAGACGCGTCATCTATTACAGGCACTGATTAGACCAAATTCAGATTGATTATTGGATGCCTTTTTATTTTCCTGAGTGAAAGGGTGTGGTCACTGCACCACCATCCTGAGATCTCTCTCATGAGGAATTACTAATGGCCATTTGTGAAATTTGCCACTAATGAGATAGTGGATAGCTCTTGGCTCATACGTTCACACAAGGGCAAGTCTCAAAACATCCCAAATATCAAGGGGTCCTGGCTGCTACAGCAACTACCTCCTGACCGTTTTTTTTGTACAATGTAATACAGAGTGGAAAGGAAATCTAACAACGCATAAAGACTTACCGAATCAGGGGTGACTCCATTCTTGATGAAGCGGGAGAACTGCTTCTTGTAAGCGTCCTCATCCTCCTCCATCAGGTAGCTCATGTACTCCGACACGTTGATGCCCATGATGTGCTTGCGGTGGACCTCAGCGTTGAACTCCTTGCTCTCTGGATCATACCCAGGGAAGCGCTTGGTGCTGGGGGGGGGGGGGGGGTACAAGGTAAATATTCAAATTCAAAAAAAAAAAAAAAAAATATTCAAAATCACCAAGCAGAATCTCTAGACATTATGTTGAGGCATAATGAACAGCACTGCATTACGGCATATACAATTCAT
Organism: Macquaria ambigua; assembly: GCA_008360985.2. NCBI lineage: Eukaryota > Metazoa > Chordata > Actinopteri > Centrarchiformes > Percichthyidae > Macquaria > Macquaria ambigua. Next base: position 750,502 of record VMKM01000050.1, read on the forward strand.
CTTTTGTTACTTATGCATTATCAAAACAGCTTTACATTAAATTCCACGAGTCCCATTTACACCTGCATTATTTCAACATCTCAGGCTCTTTGCATTCACATTGGGTATTAATTGTTCTTGTCATCTGTCTTCTATCCACACTGACTGGATCTCAGTATGTAAAAATAGTAGCAGGCTTGACGTCAGCTGTCAAACTGTCAGCTGCCGTTTTTAAAACTTGCTTTCTCATAAATGCAAGCAAACTGTACAGACTGCATTTAAACCTGGCTGAGACTATAAACTCAATATTATATATTATTATATAATATTATTGCATTTAATGCTAGGTGGAAACACGGTGTTAGAACTACTGGAAACTGAACCTGCTATATGGATCCAAGGTTCCAAGAATCCTGAACAGAACCGGTTCAAGAACCAGAGCTAATTTGGTGGAAAGAGGGCATTTGTGTAGGCATGTTTCTGTATCATTTCACACACTACACCAGATATTTAATTCATTGTAAACGGCACACAGGTACCAACAGATGTGGCAAACATGTAAGCTCTGCATTTTTTAAATGCATAAACATGTCTCCTAATAGCCACCGCTAGAAGACACACCGGACTGAATGTAGGGGGTTGATGAATCCAGAATTTACAGCCCTCTTTTACGCGACAAGCTGATGAGCAATTCAACCGGTAACTTTCAGCCTGAGCATTCAACCTGCTTTGAACTCACATAAGGCCCTCCCCTATTCAGCCCCTCCCTCTGCAGGCAGGACTTTATCATCAATATCATTTAGGGGTGGGTGCAACTAATGATTATTTTCATTATGGATTAATCTGCCGATTATTTTCATAATGAATCGTTTAGTCACTAAAAATGACAAAAAATTGTGTGAAAAATGCTCATCACAATTTCCCAGAGCTCAAAGTGACTCAAAAAAAACTCAAAATTACTTCTTTTGTCCAACAAACAGTCTAAAACCCAAAGACTCTTCATTTACTATCATAAATGACAAAGAAAAGCAGCAAATCCGTCTCCCGTGTCCCCTGACACACACACTATGTAGCCACGAGGCCACGCCTCCTACAGTTGTTGTTCCTCACTCATTGCATTTTTTAAATACGCTGGGAGAGAGGGTTATAGCAGAATTTGAGGTGTAGTTACACTTCAAAATTACTCATCATTAATAGCAAGGGGCCTGTTCACCCAAGGTGGGTCGTATTTGACAGAGCCCTCCTGACCAGTGGTCAGGAGGGGGGGTGTAGAGGAGGGTTGGATGACACGCGTCAACCCGTTGAGATAAGACTACCATTGTGGTTTTGGCCCGATTGCTGTGTCTGTCTGAATGGGGTTTAATAAGCTAATGGACAACGGATTCAAGCATTTACTGTGATATCCTGAAGGCCCATATTTAAATATTGCATGCTAAAAAAAAAAATCAGTTTATGAAGTTGGCAAACAAGATAAAACCAACCAATAGCTAAACATCTGACAAAGCAGTCAAAGAACATGCCTTGAATTACACCCACATCACCTTTGGCAGATGATGGAGCAAGCGTCACGGTTTCATTTTACAGTTACATTCGCCACACTACAATTCTAACAGCAAACCTCACTGTCTCAGAGCCATTTCCATGAGTTCAGTAATGACAGGTTGCCTGCACACTTCAACTTAAAGATTTTGGGAGCCATTCAGAACGTAATTCAAAACCGTGTATCAGAAGATAGTGTGCATGAACAGGCCTTTCTCACAAGACATTCTGACTGAGCAGGAAAAGCACAGATGTTACTAATAACATCAACAATAGCGCCGTTCCATTCAAGTGTCCTAAATGGAATCCAGCCATCATTAATGCTATTGTTTACATGTGCTTTTCCTACTGTGACATGCCAAAATATCAAGTGCGGAATAAAATCTCACCAGAAGAACAAAGCACAAGGAAACAACATTGACAATTTCTAAAATTTAAGACATAAACACTATGTGTATTTAGCATTTACAAAATAGAATTCAGGCAAGTTCTAGAAATTGTAGGACTTTACCAGACACATTTCATTCAAGGTGTCACTTTAATTTAAAAAAAAAAAAAAGAAAGACATGCATCACTCCTACCAAATGAAGCAAAACCTTAAATTTTCCTCAAACTGCCAAGCACAGCATTTCATCAAATCCAACACGTGTGACAGGAAGTGGGACAAGGTTACCTGTGTGGGATGGACAGTCCTCCATCCACAGCCCCCTTCAGAGCACCGAACACCTTGTTGCCTGTGGTGGTTCTAGCAAGCCCAGCGTCCAGGTAGCAGGTGAAAGCGCCTGGCTGACCATCAATGCTCTCCACGTTGAACTCGTCGCCCGTCACCTCCACCTGGCCTTCGTACACTTTGTCCAGGCCAAACTTGTTCAGCAGCTGAGGGCAGACAATTGGAGCATTTTTGAGATTCAAGATCGGCATTTGGTTCAGCAGCCAACAACTTTTATTTAGTTTCCACAAAGTTTATCTATACAAACAGCTGAGAATTAATCTAATTTTGAAAAAAGAAATTAAAACTTTGGGTCAATATGAGGCGGAGGACCAGTATGAACAACCAGGTTTATACGTACTCTGCGGGCCAGCAGCAGACCAGTGCAGTAGGCTGCTGCGTAGTTCGTCAAGCCCACGGAGACCCCATATTTGGGCAGCTCGTGTGAGTAGGCTGCACACACGATCATGTCGCCCTCAATCTTGGCATAGGCGATCTGCAACACAATCACAAGTTATCATGAAATGACGGCACATTCGCGTCACCGACCGTTTACATGGACTGCAAAACTCTTGACTGACACTGTTTGGAAAGCAGATTGGTGTCTTGTAGCAACATGACCAACACATCCAACATTAATCTAATACACCCCATGTTGATTTAACCAGGTTTATTTATTTTTTGACTATGTTTAAGTTAAGTCAGAAAAGGCCATTTCAAATTTCTTATTCATAGAATTCAAACTGGATTATCACATATCCCTGTCTATTCAAAGATGTTGACAAGTACAAAACTGAGCCCTGTCCCTTTGGCTAAAAACAGGGTGGTCTCAGTGCATCCTCACCTGGCAGATAATGTCCCTGTTAGAGAAACGGACAATCATCCGGTACTTGGGTGTGTTGTACTTGTTCTTATCTTGTACGACCAGGCGCTTGCGAGCAAAGAAGTCAGTCTTTCCCTCTGGAAAGGAACATACACACTTCAGTTACTTACAAATGATGCTGAAGATATCTTGAACATTGGGGAGGAAGACGACTGTCACAGGGTTTCTTACCTCGCCTCCTCCTGAACTTGACCTGGTACCTCTTGAAGTAGGCCTTGTTCTTCACCACTTTAACAAAACCCTGCAAGAGAACATGCACTGGTTAGAATCGGGGGATTAAACATTCAAAGTAACAAAAGCTAGTTAGTTTGCTGCGTTGCTATGTCCAAAGTACAGTAGTTGGGCTGTCACTGTCATCGGGTAACGTTGGACCCGGCTAACATTAGCAAGCCGAGCCAATGGAAATGAACCAGAGGAGTTAGCACAGTGGCTACGCAGGGCTGACGATAAGCAAACGGGCTAATGGTGAGCTGTGTAAAATGGAAATTCGGGGGATATGAACTTACGGACTCACTTGTCGCATACTACTGAAAACATCACAGTAGTAGTCTACAGACCAAAGGAAGCAGTGGGTTTGTGAAGGTAGCCATTAGGCCACGTTTAGGCAGACCCGGCTAACCATTAGCAGGACTTTAATCTAACTTCATCTGAACATCAGCAGCATGTTTTTAAACATCTGACTCCGCACAGCACAAAATGCATGTCTTAGGTATGCATGTAGGCACATATTGGGACGGATTACGAACCATTTTGCAGTCTTTTTGTCTCCTTATGAAGGAGCCCGGAGCCAAAGACTGGGACTTGACTCCGCTGCACTGGAAAAAGGAAGATTGCCATGCGCATGCTCTGTAAATACCGTGTCACAGGATGAGCCGCAGAGAAGCCATGCTGCAGAGGATTTACCACTCTGCCCCCTATCGAGCTGGGGCGGCCATTTACCCAAGTAACAGCACTCTTTTATCTTTCTTTTAAACAAGAAAAGTCTGAGATTCAAATCTGGCCAAGGTCTCTCATTTTGGTCACATCATTTATGTATTCAGCGTTTTCATTCCCTTCATGTTGTTTTCAAATATTCAACCTTTTATTAGGCTAACTTTTTCATACAGAAATAATGGGGGCAGAATGTGTGGGGAGTTCATTTCAACACCACATGCTTATTCATAACTTTATTCAAACCTTAAATTGGTCACTACCATTCTGTACATTTATTTCAGCTTTCTCAATACCTTTTTTCATAGTCCATAAATTATACTTCCAAGTGTTATTGTGTTTTTCTTTATTGTTTTTTTGTTATTGTGTATTTTTGTCAGATTTTACTGAGTTATAGAGAGCTTAATTTTTTAATTTATGGCCCTCAAAGCAAAGGGACGCTAGCCTACCCAGATCTCTAATTCCCCCAGGTGCTACCTGAACCTGACATGAACTTCCTTTGGCAAAAACAAAAATGAAGACACTTTTTAACCTGCTCCGGCCCTGTTGTGTGCACATATGATATATAAACATCTTCAGAAAAAACTCCTGCCACTCAAATTGAAAGGAATTCAGTGATAGAAGTTGGAAGACATTTTGACATGTCACAGTTGGAAAAGCTCATGGTGTCAATAATAAAAATAATTTCATTTCAGTGTCCCGGTATTGTTCATGCTGGGTCACAGTCACACTGTCATGGCTTACTGTGACTCTTGCTTACAAGTGAGTCATGTTAATCTTATTATTAACACCTAATATAACCTCAAATAAGTACATGTCTGCTGTGGAAAAGGCCTATTGTCTGCAGCCCAGTTCTCCTGGGAAGAGAAATGGGATGCATTTCTCTTCCCAGGAGAACTGGGCTGCATTTATCCCACCTTCCCTGCCTTTTTCAGACATTTTTATTTGTCAGCTCAGGAAAAGCACAGATGGAACTAATAATACCCTCAAACTGAACTCCTGAGGTTGTATTTTCAACATGGGAGGTCAATTACACAATGTTTGTGGCATTCAAGTGGTCGAAGTCGTGAGAGCAAAGTTGCTGATGGTTAATAATTTTGTGTTTTCCACATTTCAGTGTAACAATATGGAACATTAAAATTAGTTGCAATGTTATGGATACAATCCTTCATCATAATATATGTCATTTTATGTTGTGATATCAATATACAGTATATCATGCTATTGTACATTTTCTGAATAAAAAAGATAAAAAGAACTGGACATGAATGTCTGTTATCTGATTAATCCAGCAAATTAAATATCTGACATTGTTACAAAAATCATGTAAAAATTCAATATTGCCTACAAATAGCCTAATATACACAGAGATATTAAAGGGATAGTTACCATGGTATAAACTGTATGACAAAATCTCTGATAGTTGACAAATGTATATTGTCTCACAGTATATATCGCCATATCACCCAATCCTAATTTATTGTTTTCTTCACTTGTTTCCCCCTTCCTTCTTTTGCATTCTTTCAAACTTGTAACACTCCTACTCTCCCAACTGTTCATACTCCTCCTGCTGCTCCTTCTGTTGCAGCTTCTTTACGCACTGACTTTCAGCTCCTTGCAATCACATCACAGGTTCTGCAGAAAACACACTCTCTGGAATTGATTATAAATGCACAGAGTTTGGTAGCCAGATATCTCTATGATCGGTCCCTTAGTTTGAACAAGCAAAAACAAAATTCCTCGTCAGAATTCAATGAACTAAGGCTAGTCAGTACCTAACCGAGTTGCAGATTCATTCATTTCAGTAAATTCCAAATTGTTGTTACACTCTGCAAATGAAAGCTAAAAGCTAAATCCTTCTTGTGCTAGGTATATAGGTGACCTCAGTATGAAGCTTGTATCTTGGTTGTAGGTCCTCGTAACTGAAATATTATGTTGTTCTTTCAAAAGTAAAGATCAGTTCACAAAAACAGACTAACCCACATTCCCAGTGGTATCTGGCAGATAGTTTCATTGGTGATTTTTAAAGATAGTATCTACCACTAAGTCTTCTGACGTCACCATGTGACAAAGCAGGAGAATGGAATTTCACATGTGGCGTTCACAGCACTGAAAAATAACATTTTGGAGAATGTATGTAATGTCCCTTTCCAGAAACAATGTCCTGGTTACTCCGAATAATCCACACATATTTATAACTATCCATCAGGACGTTTTAATCTGGAACATGATTTCTAATGAGATAAAAATGGAGATGTACGTATTTCACCAGACAACAATAAAAGCTCAGTCAGGTATTACCTATCCAGAAATCTAGCATTTCAGTAAAAGTGAATTATGTAGCTCTACATCAGAAACAGAGTATATGCCAGGGATTAAAAGGTGCATACAGTAGAATATATCTGGGGATATGGGTGTGACTGAAAACAATACAATTAACTGAGTAATATGAAGTCAAGTTTATATCTGATGCACCTGCCAATGATTTTGGCCTTTGCTAGCTACTACACGCACAGATCATCATGGTGGAATTATTCCTAAAAATAATAATATTTTGCTGCATTTATTTCATTTTATTCTTTTAGGAATTTCTTCACAAACTACCTCCTTACTGAGACTTACTATTTCACTGTGTGTTCATAGCCATCTAATTATTTATGTCAGACTGACAGACAGACAGATGAGATTGTTGTGACAGTGTATCAGACTCAGTGGCCCACAGTCTCCATGGTTTGGCCAAGCCTAGCCTACAATGTCAGCTGCTTTTCAGCTACTTCTATGAGCGGAGGAGTGTCTAACAACCAACAAAAGATATGCGTCACTGCTCCCATGTAAAACCTGAAATGTAGGTTTTATGACTGTTTGGTATGTGAATCAAGGCAGTCTGCATAGTCACATAGAGCAGAGCAAGTCATTACTTCATCAGGAGTTTCTGTTGACTGCTCTCACCCAGTGAAAGACAGCTCTGTGAACCTATCAAACGTAGCGAAGCTGCCTCTAACCAAGTTTCTAGTTCATTATAGATAATTTAACCATATTTTTTGTTATGTATTTCTTTAAGTTTGTAGTTTTCTTTTGTGAGGACTCACCACAAAGCAAGGACAGAGTTTTCATGAATGGATTAATGGTATTTTCTGATTTTACTATGACACCAACATGCCTTAACTGAGAGACAACAGTGTTCGAACCTCCAGTCTGCTCATACAGAAGTATTTTTTCTCTCAGCAATGAACTTCAGGTAAGTTACTATGGATCAGATATTGATTAGATGAGCACCACACATTTAGAGCTACAGGAAGCTTAGCTGAGACTCTTTTCTTTGACTTAACCACTCTTGTGCTGGGCTGAAACACAACAAGACGGTATGTTGTAAGAACTTCGCTGTTACTTTGACTTGTTAATGTCTCTGACAAAGCTGAATAAATCTCAAAGTGAGGTTATATGTAATCATATATGTGGTGAAAGAATGAGTAACATTAATTTGGCTGAGTCTAAGGTGAGTAGAATAAACCTAACAGATTGAGGTAATTAAGATTTTGAAATGAACTTAATAAATAATTCCAAATAGTCCTTTACAGGTCTACAGTCTTTGACAATAGAAATATTGTTAATAAGGTATCATGTTCCTGAAAATGTTATATCCACATTTTGACACTGGTGACCATTTCAAACTCCTCCCAGTCTGCTAGTGCACATCACTAGACTTATCCATAGTTTTCAAAATACAGTGTAAAATGTCTGAATAGGTAAACCTGTTATAATACTTTTGAATACCTGCATCCCTTAAGCATAGACCATCCATTTAATCAGGTCATCTTTTGACCAATCTATTCCATAAAATGTAAAACTGTGCCAAGGTGAAAGCTAGCAGGTTAAGAAGTCACTTTAGTTCTGTTTGTCCAACTTGGTTTCTGAGCTGCTGAAAGGTCCACTTCAAGCCAGGAGTGTAAGCAGGGCAGTGTTGGTGGATATTGTTCTGATCAGTGTGAAGAACTGGTGGGAGCTTGATGCTGATATGCCCCCTTGATAACCCCAATGACATAATGCCAAGCAGTCCCCTCCAAGGATGGAAATTGCTCTTGTTACGGCAAATTGAAAATGAGTAGGTTTCTCATGTGTTAAAGTATGTAAAGTATGCTTTTATGCCAATAAATCTGTTTTGACTATCTAAACTAGATTTTTGATACAGTATGATACTCATCTAGTTTTTGAAAGGAAAGTGTTACAGAGTAGGCTTACAGTGCAAACTTTCCTTCACAAGGCAAACTTGTCACGTCTACCAATATAAGTGTTGGAACAGTTTCCAGGACAGGTATTGTGTACTTGATACGTTTGTTTGCAACAAAAGTAATTTGAGATAACTAATTGCACTTCTGCTTGAAAAGGATATTCTAGGCCTACTTCTCCTGCCACCCATGACCCTATCACAAACACCAGTTTTTTGGGGAAATATATTTCTGAATGAATGAAAGGAAATAGTAAAACGTCTTTGTAGTGCAGTTTCTCATCGCGAACACTTGGTGGCACTGTTGTTTCAGGTTAGAGCTGAGGGCGCATGCTCTGTGCGATGTAAACATTTGGTAGGCCGCCGCCGTCTGTCTGAGCTCTGCCGACGTTTGTGTACACGTATTATACGGCTGCAAGGGCTGGACCGAAGAGTCTATGGGAACTGGCTAACTTAACGCTGGCTAGCTTTCAAGTGGAAACCTAGCTATGCTAACTTGGAGAATATAGCTAATGTATTCTGGTAAAGTTTTCGAAAACCAGTCTTTTTCTTATAACAGTAGGACTACACTTTCGTGCATGGGAAGCAGACGACGTTTGCTGCGGCTGGTTAAAAACGCTTCAAGGTAAAGGATGTCCTTGTTTTTTCGGGCTCTGTCTAATTACTGGAATGGGCACTAACTCATAAAATGGGTGCTAATTATCGCCTATGTCTGTCCAAATGAATGACATGACATTACATTTAAGAAATAGACAGTGTCAGTACTGAACTTTTGCATTTGGTTAGTCGTAATATTAGCTTTTATCACTTTTTGTCAGTGCTGTCACTGAATGTTTAGTGTTGGAAAAAGTATCTGGCTCGCTAAGGGCTCCAGCTATCGCCTGGATACAAAATATAATTTAATGGTAGATAAGATTTATTTTTCTTCTGCTTGGTAATTAACCTGTGGATGTAACTATTTAACCCGAATGTAGCCTCGTCGAGTTCGTCAACGTTAGAGCTGGAAGAAAGACCCTCTGCGTTTACTGTTGCATTTAATGCTAACTTAGATCTCCATTTCAGCTCACAACACCAGCGAGCCATAAAAGGAGTAGAGACTTCTCCTGTGTCTAATGGACCGGTCCTCTGTTTACTGCCTGTAAAGCAAAATGCTTTTGATAGGTGAGAGCATGATGTGTAGCCTAAGCTAAGGATTTATGGCATTGGCTGTGTTCGAGAGCTTTAACTAAACTGCGGAGAAGTGACTTGCAAGTTGCAACAACAACGCAGCTCTGTGAACAGAGATGTAGTGGACGATAAAATCACCAGTTTAACAACCATGCGTGTTGATCCAGTAAACTGGGAAAATTGTATGTGGGCTATTAATAGACAGAGGCGGACCAACACCAACCACAATTGAGCACATTAAATTATTAATAATCAATCACTGTGAGGAATGGGAATGGGACTTCTAGGGTTACATTATTGTAGGAGCAATGTGGTATTCTAGCTGATCTAAATACACTTTATATTGCTAGATTGCTCACCTAAAACAAAGCATACTATTTTATGAGCTCAGAAGTGTAAAACCATATTGTGCTGTGACTTATAACTAGGGCTAACAGATAAGCTAAGTAGTGGAGTAACATTTCGCTGTTAAAACCAAACAGAAATGCTCAAGTAAAGTGCTTCTAAATGTATTTAGCTCATCATTTGGAAAAATGTATTCAGTTTCAACACACACTCACAGTGTTTACATTAGCACGTTTAGTGACACTTCTTTCTCAGAGTGTTAAATAAGTTTCCTGGGTGGTCATGGCCAAATGCTTCTGTTATTAACACTGAACAACTCTTCCCTTTTAAGTTGTATATTTGAGACTGTAGAGCTAGCCACGTCAGAGGATATACTTGTCAGTACTTGTTGCAGTTACGACAGAAAGCTTCACAAGCTTTACTCTGACCCCCTGAGGAACATACATGCAGTACATTAGGGAGTTATAATACACCTTTTGGGACTAAGAAGGGAGCAGAAGATATGCATGTATTTGTTTTAATATGCTCTGTATCTGCTTTTAAGTTGTATTATTTTGGTATGATCACAAAAAGTTTCAGTGAGAATGGATGAGCAGTAAATGGAGAAGAAATACTTGAGTGTCTTTAAGAAGCTGTAGTGGCATCTGTCAAACTTATGCTGCATTCACGTGCTCCGTGGATGGAAGTTGTTCTTCTGACTTCGGTGTGTTTGTGAGCTTTTAAGTCGTAATGTGGAAACAACATGGCCGCTACAAAGATGTGATGCTGAAGCTTTATATTACATAGTGATTTTGTCCCAGACTTGTTGCTGCACTAGTAGATTCCCTAAAACCACTAAAATATTGCTTTACCTGACTTGATATCAGGGCTAATGCTAATAAATACCTTTTCTAACTAATCTAGGTTACTCTACGTGGACAGCAACTAACAACCTTAGGTCACAACCTAATACCATATTACAAATTACATGTGAGCAAAAAATGGATATGCAATACGTGAATTAATAAAAAGTTTAAGATCAACCAAACGTTTACTTTTGTCTGCCATGTTTCTGAGTATATGACGTTGTGTACCATATTTTTCGCAGACTTTCCGAGTTGTTGTTCCGACTTGAGGGGGGTGTTCACGTGAATTTTCCCAGTCGGGAACTCACCTTTCTGATCATTCCAACACCACATGAATGCAACATAAATTAGTGCAAATGAAAGAAGTGAGCTTTTCAAGTTAACACCACATATGGGCATATCGCAGGGATCTAGAAGTAGCCTGGAAGACCATATCCCAGTCACTGATGTAGACAATGGACATTACACACACTTTCCCAGAATGCCTAGTAGTTGGTGTTTTAGATTAACTATAGCTGTCACTCTGACAGAATAAACAAGCCATGGCTGAGATTTATGTGTTGGCGTTATTGATTGAAACATTTCCTACACTACTATATTGCAAGTATAAAATATTAGCCAGCGGTTGGATCGTAGCTCTCATTATGTGGCTGCATAATGAAGAATAGCCTTCAGCAAGACCTGTTGAAATGCTGATTGCACACTGGGAAAAATCTGACCTTCCCTCTATGTGTGAAGCGAGAGGCCTTTCTACCTCAGTGTGAGTGTGTTATTGTAAGTCGGGCCTGTGGTTTAATACCCTCACACACAGCAACATGGACGGCATTTCCCCAAGATACTAGCCACGCTCTCTCCCTCCCGCTGCTGGGGCAGACAATTTTGTTCTTCTTCACTGCCTAGAAATGGCATGTGAGGAAAGAAAAATAGAGAAAGGCACGATAAATATGTCTTATTATTTTAGTCTAATCTTGTAGTTTTACATTTTGTCCTGGCTTAAGAGTTTATGCCATGTCTTTTTGCCTGGTCTGTTTTACAGCACTGCAAGTTATCTGATGGGTGCTGTGCATTTTGAAGCCGGAGAAAGGAAATGCTTCTTTATTCTGCCTTTGCTCTTTCTCAGTTCCCCAGTCGTCGTTTCGCTGAGGCTTTCTCCTCGCCTTGCTGTGGGTTTCATTAGCTATGCGCATTGCATCTCAGGGCCCCCCTTTGAGTTCTCTGGCAAACAAAAGCAGAAACAATCTCTGTATCCAGGATTTATGGGGAAGCCTTGCTTCAGTTGGCTGGGCTTGCCATGAGGAATGTCCTGTAAGGCCACCTGTAAGGCATCTCTCAAAGTGTGGCCTTCCACTGTCCCGACTGAGTTGATTAAATTTTAGGGCAGCTCATATTTTGCTTCCTGAATGCAGTATTCAGGTTGTGTTTGCTTAAAAATGTATTAAGGCACATTGGGATTAGTTTTTTAAGGTTTTATAAATCAGGAAATCAACTAACAAGGTTCATCATTAACAAGGCTAATCCTTAATCAGACCCAATAGCACACATGAACAAGCTAAGGTCCAGGCCCAACTTCACCTGCGTCCACATGGTGTTTAGTCTACACGGCTCTCTTTTCTCTCCTCAGTTAGTTCCGCATGGCGTCCCACATTGGGAGTCAGTCTGTGAAGTAAATGTGATGCAAAAAAGAGTCAGGTAGCATAAAAAGAAACATTCATGTAAGATACAAATTGCGGGGTGCAGTTTTCCAGGATCAGGAGTTTTTGTTAATGTTCCCATAGTTGTAACATTGCTGATTCTTTTCACACAATTCATTTTTGATATTCATTTTAAAATGTAATAATTTAGTTAATTAGAGTTATCTATAATTTGATTAATGTGACTTTGTGTGAGCAGTGTATCAAGTCAAGTCAAAGTTTATTAAAGCCCAATATCACAACATATGTCTCAAAGGGCTGTACATAAAATAAAACAATAATGAGCAACATTAAGTGAGATAAACTACATATAAAACATTATATACAAAATATTTGAAATATTTAAATATATATATATATATATATATATATATATATATATATAAGTAAAGTATAATACAACAATACACAATATGCACATAAAACTCCTGTACATTCATACCTGAATACAGATAAAAACACATATATACAAAAATGTGTAACATACAGTACATTTACATAACCATGCGCACATAAAACTGAATATACTGTAAGCTGGATAACTGTAGTTCAGTACATAGGGCAGACTAAATGAGGTTGAACGCTGGGTTGTATAAAAAAAAAAAATCATGGAAGTCTTTTCTTATATTTATCACAGTATCTGTCATGAGTATAAATCCCTCTTTCAATTGTCTCATTATAGTAGTTGATGTCAGGGTGCCAAATTAACTTTTTTCTCCACTGGCCAAATGGCTAGTGAATATTCAAATTTGACCAGCCACTCAATAGATTACAATTGTTTTTTTGGCTGGTGAGTGAAGCAAATCTACCAGCCACGTACGCCACTTTTACCAGCATTTGGCTGGCGGCTGGTGCTAATTCTGTGCCCTGGTTGATGTGTAAGACCGTGATCCGCGTGGTAACGGAAGTCAAACTGGAAGTGAAGTTTTTCAGAACTCATGTACGGAGAAGTGTGGCTTGCTTATTTCTTTGTCATGCAAATAATATGCAGTAAAATCCCACAATACAATTACAGAGATCTGTGGAAAACAGTTGTTATTCTGCCCGGCCAAATACTCACAACAAGAAAATAATTTATTAAGAGAATCATTGAAATTTGGTAAATTTGCTACTGTACATGTACACCAGTGCTTTTATCCTGCAGCCCTTTGTTGCTCTTCTGGTTGGTTAGGGGTGATAGTATCATCCATCCATGCAGATTTAATGCAGCCACCCCTGTAGGATCTACATGACGAGGAACTGTTAGTTTAGCTGTGTCATGTTTTTGATGAAGGTCTGTTCCCCCCACAATGACAGCCCAGAAACAGGGCGTTGTTCTGAAACCAGTAGAAGTTTGGTGACCAACTTCCTGTTTCTCCCCATTTCAAAATAGACTTGTTGGCACAGGCAATACCTAGAGACCCCTGAGGTAGAATGTGTAATGTGATGTACGGTAAATTTTATGATGCATAAATTAAAACTTCTTTAAAGGGGTGCTGCACACTTAAACATGTTTTTTGAGCTGTAAACTAAATGATATGACTGTACGGTGATGAAACACATCAATGCTGGTGTTAATACTGACATTTCTGTCATGAATAAAAATCGTCATTTCATGGGTTGAAAATGGCTCAACACGCCATCTACTGTTTTAAATCAGCCCTGAACCTGCGAGGCCAATGCTGACAGAGTCAACTGGTTGGGACCTGTCTATGTCATGAAATGTATACACCGGTCAGCCATAACATTATGACCACTGACAGGTGAAGTGAAGAACATTGATTATCTCGTTACAATGGCACCTATCAGTGGGGGGGATATATTAGACAGCAAGTGAACATTTTGTCCTCGAAGTTGATGTGTTGGAAGCAGGAAAAATGGGCAAGCGTAAGGATGTGAGCGACTTTGACAAGGGCCAAATTGTGAAGGCTAGACGACTGGGTCAGAGCATCTCCAAAACTGCAGCTCTTGTGGGGTGTTCCCGGTCTGCAGTGGTCAGTACCTACCAAAAGTGGTCCAAGGAAGGAAAACAGGTGAACCGGCAACAGGGTCATGGGCGGCCAAGGCTCATTGATGCGGAGCGAAGGCTGGCCCGTGTGGTCTGATCCAACAGAAGAGCTACTGTAGCTCACATTGCTGAAAAAGTTAATGCTGGTTCTGATAGAAAGGTGTCAGAACACACAGTGCATCGCAGTTTGTTGCGTATGGGGCTGCGTAGCCGCAGACCGGTCAGGGTGCCCATGCTGACCCCTGTCCACTGCCGAAAGCGCCTACAATGGGCACGTGAGCATCAGCGGAGGCAGTGTGATGCTTTGGGCAATGATCTGCTGGGAAACATTGGTTGCAGACCAAGTACACCCCTTCATGGAAACGGTATTCCCTAATGGCAGAGGCCTCTTTCAGCAGGATAATGCGCCCTGCCACACTGCAAAAATGGTTCAGGAATGGTTTGAGGAACACGACGACGAGTTCAAGGTGTTAACTTGGCCTCCAAATTCCCCAGATCTCAATCCAATCGGGCATCTGTGGGATGTGTAACATAAGCTATAATAAAACTGTTCTCTGATGTTTTAGCCAGCATTTGCTTTCAATCATTAGTGTTCAAAACACAAACATTATTTCAAAGACAATCAACTATTATGTTGAATTAAAGTCCGTCTCTGTGTTGTGTGGCAACAGTAAAGTCACGCAGAGTTTCTTTCTGTGTACAGGAGGGTAATAAAAAGCTTAGCTGACATATTTTCAGTCTGTGTACTGTAGCACATTCCTATCACCACATTTACCACAAACTTTTCCTCCACCTCCTTTGTTTTTCTCTCCTTCTCCTTTATGTCTTTGGCCCTCTGTAGACCTGATACTCGCAGAGAAATGACTCATCATTTTATACAGAGTAAGATGCATGAAATGATTGGTTTCCTGCCTGGTCGCAGTATCCAGACTTCCTGTTGGAGTGAAACTGAAGGCAAGACTAATTCTGTTTTTTTTCTCAGGTGTGAGGTGAATTTCAGAATGTTTTATTTTTTGCTGAGTGCAGAGTTCAACTTCCTGTTGTACACCGATTTCACAAGGAGACTTAAAGAAGTCGTATCTCTTGTGGAGCACTTTGACCCTTACTGACATTGTGATGAGCATATGACTACAGGGCCGTGTGTCATTAAATCAGTCGAAGGTTCAGAAGAGTGGATTACCTTCAGGATAGAACGTCTTAATGACATTTAAATTGAGTAGATTTTTCTTTTTGTGGTGTTCTCTTAATGAATACGTACTGGATTTCCTCATGGAGTATGTTAGCAGCTGAAAGCCAGTGATTTGGGATCATTTGGAATAGCAGGTAGGAAAGTATAGAAGATTCCCTGCAAGCTTCACCTAGTTGACAGGGAGAGAAGTTAAGCAGTTGTCTAATTCATGTTAGACTGTGCCTTGTGAAGAGGGTGGAAAACATTCAAGACTTATTAGTGAGATGTTATTACCTAATTGTGAAGAGATATTCTGCATCCTCTGCAGGTGGCGACAGACAAGGTTGCTGGTAAGCTGAGTTCTACTCTCTCATGGGTGAAGAACTCTGTGTCCCACACGGTCAGTCAGATGGCTAGCCAGGTGGCCACGCCCACGTCCCTGCAGACCACTACAACCTCCTCCTCAACGTCTCTGTCCTCACCTGCCCTCTCACCATCCTCACCGGCGCAGCTCAGTCCTGACGATGTGGAGCTGCTTGCCAAGCTAGAGGAGCAGAACAGGTAAGCAGTCTGTCTCTTAAGCTTCTCCCGCCCATCAACTTAACAGGTTTTTGATTTGAGGTTGTGTGGTAGAGGGTAGACTTTTTTCAAAGGCCATGAGAACTGTAGTTACACAGTGATAGAGAATACAATCTGACTGATGGGCAGACAATCATAAGAGCTGGTTTTTGGACTGTTTAAAACATTAAGTCTATTTCCACAATATGTAGGATATTTCTTCTGGTTACTTAAATGATCAATATTGGGAGATATTTGAGGCTGCCGTTGGTTAGCGGACCCATTGAACTACAACAGTGTGAGTTTGCCTGTCACTAAGTTTTCTTCCAACATATAGAGTGGTGCAGGAATGAGTCCTACAACCCAGAAATGAGTTAGCATTTTTGCACCTTCTGTTCCCTCGTTTTGAAGTTGAATGGGTTTTCGGTTAGATGCCTGAAATAAGGTCTGTGGTTAACACAAGCTTAAGAGATTTCATGTTTTGTTCTACGACATAAAATACGTCAGTAAATACTCCACTCGTGAATTTTGAAGCTTTTACGTGTCTTAAAAAAGATGGTTGCTAACAAGTAGCTAAAATGAGACTACAGAGGTTGTCGGGGACTTTAAACGTCGTCATGCCAAACACAGAAACTCATCTACTCACTCGTCCGCATTTACAGCCTCGTGTTTATACTCACGCTCTTGCAAACTATTCTAACTCAAACATTTTAACTTATAAATTTATCAATTTCTGGTGTCTCCAATTGCTAAGAGGAAATGCAGAAGAGGTACGCTCGCAAAATCAAACTACAAGTTAGAAGCTTTTATTCCAATTTGTTATGCATTGTGATTTTGAGTAATTTGTTTTTGTGAGTTCTGGTCACTTTTGATATACTGGACTATGCAGAGTGGTGGATTGATATTTAGAGGGATATCCTATAGCCCCCAAGAGATCCTAACCCTAACCTTACAAACTGCTTTAGTTTTACTCCAGGCCCCTGCTTGCTGCTTTTCATCATGCAAGTTGACCAGAGAACTCAGTAAACCTGCCTCTTAGAACCAGACCTAGAACTTGTTGGAGTTCAGTTGTATCAGAGTCTTGTTTGAATGAAATAGGTAATATCTCCAAAAATCGACATCATAGCATGCTTACTTGTAGAGCTCTTAATTTTTGCAGTTGTCATACAACTCTGTACTATAGCCGCATTTCAACCCAAAGTACCAGGAACTACTTTTTAAAGAACTAAAAGGTTCCTTGAGTCTGTTGTCTGCATTTCCACCACGGTCTAAAGACCTGCAAAGATTAGGCAAATTAGTCCACTGATGTATGAGAAAGCGACAGCTGTTTTTACACATCATTTTTGCTTGCCACTATACAACAACAATGACACCATATAAAGCGACAGACAGGTTGTGCAACACTGCAACAACAGTAAGCATGGAGGAGCTCAATAATGCTCAATAAGGCCTAGACTTCGTCATCCGTCATGTGTTGTATGCTTTCTTTTCATTGTGTCGAAGCACAGTGAACAAATAACACACTGGTTTGCAGCTGCAGATTTTTAAAAATGGGGGCTGAAATAGAATGCTGCGAGTACTCGACCAGTCAGAATTGTTCAGCACTGCAAGCCCCACCCCCAAAGTTCCTGTACTTTTGGAAAGTAAAATAATGTCCCTGGAGCTTAATTTAGATCCTGGTTCCTTAGTTCCTGCAAAGGTTCCTAGTTCCTGGGGAAAGTTCCAGCTTATGTCTATCTTACTATCTATACTACAAATAGAAGGGTAAACCTGATTATTGGTCATAATTGGTAACAATAGCCACTCATTGAACAGTAAAAGTCTTTTGTAAATGAAGATGTATTTTGTGTGCTGTCCCTGAGGTGCTCTATGTTCACATCAGATTAAAGCAGTTAGAGGATGATGCAACACCCCTCTATTGTCAACTTTGTGAATTCTTGAACCGGTGTGACTCTCACCCATGGCTAGTGCACTCTGTGTCAGCATGGAAACCAAGTGTGCAGTTCAGAGTTCAGGATTATGTCACAGTTAACTCCAGTGAAGAAGACAGCAAAGCTCTGTTGAATGCAGAGGCCGGTGACTCATCACCAGTATGCCCACAACAGCTACTGCTTCAGAATGCCAAGTGACACTTGTTGGGATACTTTTCCTCATTTAGTGCAGATCAAAACTAACCAGGGAAATGTTTCATTTTCTCCCCAATGCCCTCTATGAAGCTCTGAGCAGACTCCCATCTGGTGAACAGAAGTCATAGTGTCGAGGGGCTCATAGTTCACCTGCCCTTTGACCCCTGCCTCCACCCCAACACACAGCTGGGCCCTTTCACAACAGGACACATTTCTCTGCTGCCACACTTTGCTTCTGACTGACAATGCAGTCTCTTCTTTCAAAACCACCCTGTAGCAGCAGACTGACACCCACCAAATGCAAATCTTATCATTTTTTTATCAAGGTGTTTACAAGACAGGTGCAACAACAGGTAGTCATGTATATTACACATACTGTGATATGTCCTGCACTTGCTTACCAAGTGTTTGTGTGTTTGGTGAGGCCTTTGTACCCTACAGAGCAGATAAAAGGCACGAGCATTCGCTCAGTAGTGTCACACAGACGAGGAAGTCCCAATGCGGACTGCTGCAATCTGTAAATCAGACACACCATTGCTTCAGAATTCCTAGAAGCCAGAGACATGAGGAGTACATCATGAGTTTATCTTGGTAAGGTGGACAGTAGTTTAGTCTTTTTCTCCTGCTATAATGAACTGCAAATTGAAGTCATGACATTGTAACAGTCACACACTTTTAGAGTATATACCTGTAATTGTTTGGCGCTTTGTCTTAGCTCAAAATTTTGTTACAAATGTCCTTTTAATCACTGCAAATATGTCTTGACCAAAACTAATATTTGTAGTATTTTCTTATTTTGTATTTGTAAAGCTTCAGACTTGTGTTTGACTACTGGTGAATTATTAGCAAAGGTTGTAAGTACGCTCAGGTTCATGTGTAACGCAGCCTGGTACTGCAGTGTGTATGCCCATTTGTTGGCTGCACTGAAAAGCTTGAAAAACTGACAAATTCTAGCTGTAAGACGTTCCTTTTATCCACTTTATTTAGCTCCACGTCAGAGCTGGATACAAGTAAAGAAGCTCTTTTGCAGGCTGGTCTTTCTGGCCGTCCACTTCACTCCCTCCCACACGACCCAAATTTGGCTGTAACCCTAGCCGTTCTTGGAACACCCTCGTGACGTCACAGGCTCCAGCGGAGAGGCCCAGGCCCTTTTTCCGAGATCAGGTGTCTGAGCCTTTGTGTGTCTGTCATGAGCTCCTCTGTGCTGCACATGTTGGGAGTCGCAGCTTCTTTTCTCTGCACACTGATCCTTGATCGGATCACTCCAGTCCACTCCAGTGACAAACCGATAAGAATGATACAGTGCAAGATTACTTACTTTACTTATGCCTGACACCCCTTCTGGAATATAGGCCGTCGACAAGGGACCTCCAGAGTTCTCGGCCATTAGCTTTCTTTTGTATCTGATACCAGGTGTATCCCAGTGTCTTGATGTCTGCCTGAAGATCCCATCGCCAGGTGTTTTTTGGCCGGCCTCTTTTCCTCTTCCCTTGAGGGTTCCATGTCAAAGCTTGTGTTTGACACTGTTTTTTTAAGTGTGTGCCCGAATCATCTCCATCTTCTTCTTCCAATTTCATCAAGATTAACCTGCTGTAAAAACACATTGCTTGAGCTTTTCATCTCCAGCAATATGCTTCAAATGCTGACTATGGATGAAATACACATAATGAGTCAGGAAATAATTTACCTGCTTTTATAACAGACCAGTTGTTTTCAGCCACTTGAAGCTGTTGCCGGTAGAACTTAAATGAGTGCCAGCCCTCTTCCATTAAGTGTTTTACAGTCCCTTTTGTAAAGTCATTCAATGCAAGAATGAGAATTTGAATAAGAGCATTTTTGGGGCTTACATTAATTGAGAATTTACCTAAATGTCTTCTGTTTCTAATCACATTATGACTGCTGATGGCTACTGATGAGCAAACGCTGGATAATTAGGCCGGCTGTTTCATAGTTTCACCAGTGATGGTGTCATTTATTCTGGGTCTGGGCAATTCATGAATCAATTAGCAGGCTGTGACAGTCAGTCACTGTGATGCAGTGGGTTATTTTACTGTTTATAAAGCTGTAATACATCAGTACAAAGTGGCTTTTTGAATTAGGTCTCCATTTTTAGCGCTGCCCTAGAAATGTGGGTTGTTGTGATTTTAACGCTGGTGTTGATGTGGTTTGCCTGAATCACAGCTTACAGAAATTGTCTGGCACTGATTCTTGATTACCTGCAAGCTTTTGTTCTGTAATTACAGATATTTGTTTTTATCCAAAAAACAAGCATGAACCAACTATTGATAAGAAGACGTAGAAGACTATTACCAAAGTAGACCATAGACCATTGTTGCCTTCTCCATCCTCTTTCCAACCTGTAGAATATGACACGCCCACTGATGACCTGAAGTGCGAACCGTGATGTCAAGGAAGACCTGCTATTTTTTGGTTCCAGCTGGGAATCAACTTTTCAACTTTTATTTTTGGTCGAAATGCTCCCAACGGTTCAAAATTAGGTGTGCAAACTGGAACGGAACCTGTTCCATGTTGGTGGAAAAGGGGTATCTGTGGGGTCTGGAGATTGGTGAGGGGAAAGCAATGCAATCAGTACTACTTGCTATTGTTTGGATGTCAACTAGGCTGTTTTCTGGGAAAAATAAAAGTTTTCATTAAACCAGGTGATTCTCCTTACTCAATGTGTAGTTACCAGCCCCAGAATAAGAGAAACACTGCCACACCTGTATTTCCACTTTCATGTTTTGGCCTGTAATTCTTTTTTGCAATACATGTCGGCTTATTGCAACCTTAAAGTTCAAAATATTATTTATCTGTCAACATGGTTTTCTTTCAGCTTGTGTTGTCATTGAAAGAGTTTCTTGGAAAAAGCTACTTTGCCATTAAGGCTCCTGTCTGCCTGTAGACTTGTTACTATATCTCCAGTAACTGGAATAGAACACTTTCTTTAAAAAAAAAAAGTATTTTTGCCTTTTTTGGACAATTGACAGCACAGAGACAGGCAGGAAACATGGGGAGAGAAGGCGATAGGACACGCAACAATGGTTCCCAGCCAAAATGGAACCGGGGATGATTATATGGTCTGCGTATTTACCACTGGGCCACCAGGACAACCCAACTAGGACTTCATAAAGATGTTAGTTTGACATATTTTTCTGCAAAATGCCTGTTCTTGGATTGGATCTTGCATTGGTTGAATATGACTTATATTTATATTGATACTGACATTTCACACAACAGGGACAATAATACAATTAACATATTGATTTTAGTCCGTATCTTGTAGGTGGTGAAAGCCTACAACAATTTGCATATATGTGTTACTCAAGAACAAAATGGATAAAACGTACCCAAATTGTGTCTGAACAAGACATTCGGATCAATTTCATTACATTTTTGTAATATTTTTTTATTTCTGTCAGTTCTTAACTATGTATTCTTGAATATTGTCAGTTGAGAAGAGACATTTGGTTTTGATAAGTGATTGAAACAAACATTTCTTGGTAGTGGACTTAACAGTAAAAAAAAAACATTGTTGTGTCTGTACAGTGTGTTAACAGTACTCTTACCGTTACTACAGGCTGCTGGAGACAGACAGCAAATCGCTGCGCTCCATGAACGGCTCCAGGCGAAACAGCGGCTCCTCCCTGGTGTCCAGCTCCTCCGCTTCCTCCAACCTCTCCCACCTGGAGGAGGACTCGTGGATCCTGTGGGGACGAATCGTCAACGAGTGGGAAGATGTGCGCAAAAAGAAGGAGAAGCAGCTTAAGGTGAGACCAGTGCACATGACTATCTATGTCGAGACATCCAAGTCTCGTGCAGACCTGCTTAAGAGCTTACTGAAACACGGCCGCATAAAGAGCTTACTGAGACACATTTGACCCATCTGCTGAAGACCAGGTTAAAGGGTAACTCCAGTATTTTTAACATGGGCTCTATTTGTACAGATTTGGGGGTCTAAATGACTAATAACTAACCAAAAATTTTGGAATTGATCCAGCAGATCACCTCAGCCGGCATCTGTGAATGGGCTGCAATGTAATCTGTTGGGGCTACGCCCATCAAAAGTCTGTCCACTAAAAGTGCTTGTTTTTGCCAATGACAGGCTCAGACTGTTATTCTAAGTGTCTGACAACATTATGGAAAGGATCCCTACAGAGACAGACCGTTTATTAAAGAGTAAGATGCTTTTTGTTTAACCAGAAACAGAAGTCTCGCTCAAGGAGAAGTCACCACGCGAGAGGTTGAGTTGTTGCAGGAAGACGACGGTGGAAATGAGTCAGAGCTGGAGCGAAGAGTTTACATAGAGGAACTGCTAGCAAGAACTTATTTTCAAAGTCATGGCTAAATATTAAGCTGAGTTCAACAATGTAGATGAGGCATTTGAATATGATGGCAATCTTATTCGATCTTAATTGTTTGAGCCAGAGTATACAGATATTTCTGCAACAACTTTTCCTTGAGCAAGACTTCTGTTTCTGGTTAAACAAAAAGGATCTTACTCTTTAACAGACGGTCTGTGTCTGTAGGGATCCTTTCCATAATGTTGTCAGACACTTCGAATAACAGTCTGAGCTTGTCAGTGGCAAAAACAAGCACTTTTAGTGGACGTACTTTTCACAGGCACAATTGCCCGCAAGGATTACTTGCAGCCATGGCAGCCCGTTTCACGGCTGCTGGCTGAGGTGATTACTGGACCAATTCCAAAACTCTTGGTAACTATTAGCCCTTAAACCCCAAAATATGTAAAATTAGGGCCCAGAGCAATCATGGTGTTGTTATTTTAAAAATGTACTTTGTAGACATTAATTTTTGTCTGCATTTGTGATAATTACCCATTTGACAAGAATAACAGTATTCCAGGTCCCAAAGAAAGAGACAGGATCTCCAATAATACTGTGTCTGGATGGAAATGGCTTTATAAGAAAGTTCATATATAGGCTACATGGTCTCTCTTGTAGTACATGTGTTTCACAGGCATTTGTACCAAGCTCTGGCTTCAATGCTACAATGAACAAACAAATCTGTTTGAATGTTTACTTGGTCCAGAAATAATTTCTTAGGCTATCTTTGTCCTAGGTGACGTTGTGGTGTTGTCCTTGAACTAGGTTTTTAGTTCTTGACATTTGAAGCTAATTTTAGCTTAGGCCAAGTCACTGTCAATGGCAGTTTGTGGAAATTTGTGTAAACGCAGTGACCAGAAAAAAACAAAACAACCCTGTTCAGTATTTTGTTGGATAACATTCTAATGCAGGGACTCAGCAATGTTCTACTGCTTAGTGCAACTGTAAGAGTTTGAAGGTGTGATTGATTATGGTGACCAGGTCATTAAGGTCATGTCACCTGAACGCTCCTCAAACCATTCATGCACTATATATAACAGGGAGCATGCTTTTATTCCATTCATTGTTGAGCTTTGAAATTGCAGCCCGGCAGCTCTACAGTCATGGTGACACTAAAAACTTTGTGCTCAGCCCCATGGATCAGGCCTCTCTCATAGTCAGTCACACTGACATTTTCTGTAATCCGTTCACATCCAAAAACTGTTGATGAAACCACACACATCACTTCTGCAGGGGCGGGGTTTCTGTTTTCTTTGCCTCTGCGTGTGTAAATGGGGAAGTGTTGCGAAGGACCTGTGAACATGCATGGGTGTTATTATGTAATTTAACAGAAGTAGTAATGACCAGATGGTTGCAGCTAGCCTGCCATATTAATCATAACTGCTGAGGCCTCCACAAAATTGATGTTTTCTTCCCCTCTGCCTACAGAGAAACCCACTTTCTGTTGCGTGAAGAGAGGAACCTTGACTTTTCTGTCCTTGTCAGCAAAACCCCTGATGTGTTCATGTTTTCAATACTTGATCGAGACCCACTCCTGCTAAAGAGAAATTTTCTTTAGTGGAAATCTGGTTAAATGTGATGTTGAAATATTTCCTGCACATCTATACACCAAATAAGTTCTGAAAAGCACAGAGCACTGATGATTTACATGATGTCTGTGTTGGAGCCTGTCACCGAGCATTAGTGGGAATAGAATAGGGTGGTTAGCAGTGTGCCTCCGAAAGCAGCTTTCCTTCAGACACAGTCAAGATATGAGGCAGTGCATTGTTCCAGTACAAAGCTCGGCTTGTCTTGTCTAACCTCTGCGAGGGGAGAGGGATCCCCTGCTGAAAGCCTGTGTGGGTGGACCTTTGCTCCAGATGCACCCTGGACTGACCAGATGCGAGCACACACACACACACACACACACACACACACAAAATCCCACAGCAGGAAAGTCCAGTGTTCCCTGTCAGCACAGGAAATTGCTTAAATCAGATTGTATCAGCAGTAATATATGGAAACAAATCACCCACTGACAAGATCATATCTGTCAGTGGAAATCGTATTATTTGAAATGGGAAAATAGATACTAGAGCACAAAGCATGCTCATGGCTGTCTGTATCGTGTTGTAAGAAATGCAAGTGTCTGCTCTTTTTCTCCACAGGAAGCCGATGTTTTTTCTTACACTCTTGTCTGCATTCAAAAATGAAAAACAAATCTGTCCTCAATCGTCCATTTAAATTCCTCATTAGTGTCTTCAGCTGGATCAGTTTCACAAAGTATCTGTTCTGTTCTTTTTCCACAGGATCTTGTCAGAAGAGGGATTCCCCACCACTTTCGGGCAATAGTGTGGCAGCTCTTGTGCAGCGCCCAGAACATGCCCATCAAGGATCAGTACTCGGAACTCCTGAAGATGACATCGCCCTGTGAGAAGCTGATTCGCCGAGACATCGCCCGCACTTATCCTGAACACGAATTCTTCAAAGAGAAAGACAGCTTGGGCCAGGAAGTGCTCTTCAATGTCATGAAGGCAAGTCCCCGTTTGTGTTTGAGGAACCTGATTGTACGCAGATAAACTGTAGCTACTGTGACAGTACTTTAGTGGAGTAAATCCAAAATGAAAAGTGTGTACCATTTTGACCTGTGCAGAAACTCATCCTAACCTAATCACTGTTACCTCAGGCATATTCTCTGGTTGACCGCGAAGTTGGCTATTGTCAAGGGAGTGCATTCATTGTCGGACTGCTACTCATGCAGGTAATAACCCTATCTTCACCACACATGCACACAAACGCATACTGAATAACAGACAGATTTGAGGTCTGACTCCACCCTGTTGTTTTTCTAGATGCCAGAAGAGGAGGCTTTCTGTGTGTTTGTGAAGTTGATGCAGGACTACAGATTACGAGAGCTCTTCAAACCCAGCATGGCTGAGCTGGGACTCTGCATGTACCAGTTTGAGTATATGATCCAGGTAGACACCTCATACTTGGTAGTAAGACCGCCGCAAGGGGTGATGACAGTTTGTTCAAATGTAGTCCTGTACAGTGGTGATGGTGTGTAAATCTGTATGGTTTTCGCCTCACAGGAGCAACTCCCGGAGCTGCATATGCATTTCCAGGCTCAGAGCTTTCACACTTCCATGTATGCCTCCTCCTGGTTTCTCACCATCTTCCTCACCTCCTTCCCTCTGCCCGTCGCCACAAGGATCTTTGACATCTTCATGTGTGAGGTCAGTTAAAAGGAACTGGTCAGGAGCTGTTCTCAGGAGCTGCTTTGAATGATATCCTCTATCTACTTACATGTGTCGGTCTGTAAAGAAATTGTATCTTTGCATATTTGTCATTCTATTTATTTAGCTTGCATTTAACTTGTGTGTTCACTCTCTTGAAGAAATACTCTCAGGGCTTTGTCTTTGACATTTTTTTACTTTCACTTGTTTCTAATGTTTGTGATCTAATCGTTGAACATTATCCTGCCACTGTGGCCAATAGCCTCAGACAAATTGTCTAAAATGCTGATGTGAAATCTAAAAAAAAAAAAGACCAGTAAACCCTTGCATCAATGCCAAGTATTTTCATAGAAAAGATGTACAGTTAACATTTCTTCTACTGCTTTAAGAATGGCTACAAATAAAATACAGACCCTTTAGAACCGAACAAAGCATGAAATGACTTTGGAACCGTTTATGATAGAGATGAGAGCTTTGAATTGGGTCTGAACCATGAGATTCTCAGCTTTCCGAGGCAATTTGAATGGTGCGTTTATGACAATCAGGGCTGATTTACAGTGCGTGTGATCAAGTGATAGGGAACAGAAGCTTGCTGGCTCACTGGAGTGGACATTTGCACCACTGTGATGGAAATATATCAACAAGTTTAGGTTGTCTGTTTTCCAATGATATATAATACTTTGATATTTAGAGGTATTAGATTAGATATTGATCAAAATATGAAGACAGCACCAAAATGTATATATTGTCACATTGTCTACTGAAAAAACGCCCAGCACAATGTCCAATAAATGGCTGTAACTTACTGAGGAAAAGGTGTATCTGCACCAAACCTCACATGGAGCTCCAAAACACCTAAATACAACTTTTCACATTGAAAAAAAAAACATTCCCAGGTTGACTTTGGAGTTATTATCACTGGGCATTTTTTTTTTTAATTTTTATATCAAATCTGGTATGCTCACACAAAGGTAATGCATGATGGTGACTTTACACTGCACCAGAATGAAAGGGTAGGTTCTCCTGAATCATATGCTATATAAAACACGATACAGACTGAAATAATAAGCTCAGAATTGGCAAAAATATAAAATGTCCAGGCGTTTCTTTGTCTATATAAGTTTAAGAGGGTTAAATGAAGTTAACTGTCATGGAAAAGTTATTCATTAGCGCCATCTGTTGGAGAAAACAAACACTACAGTCCACATTAAATAGTTACTGTGAGTCGTTTCATCACTCCCTTGAGACCTGACAGTTTTAATTCTCAATCCACTCAAAAAAACATTTCACGGCACACTGACCATCATTTGTTTCTAACAAAAACAAGACTCCTCTGTGATTGCTCCTCAGGGTCTGGAGATAGTTTTCCGTGTGGGCCTGGCCATCCTTCAGATGAACCAAACTGAACTCATCCAGCTCGACATGGAGGGAATGTTACAGGTATATCATCCCTCTAACCTCCGCATTCTGTCATTCAAGCAGCTCAGCACACTCAGGGGAGGAACCTCCACCACACCCAGATAATTGATACATGTGTCCTCCCAACTTCTACCTGCGTACATGCTGATGTTTGTTGTAGAGCTCTGAGGTCAGAGAAACACCTGACCAAGACATCAGGGTGCATAGTTGTTTGAAAGTAGCTGATTTATGGGTGTGTGGCACTTACCCTGCCTCTGTTTTCCTTACTGTGCTCCATCCAGCACTTTCAGAAGGTCATCCCACACCAGCTGGACAGTGGACCAGATAAGGTCATCCAGGCTGCTTATCAAGTTAAATACAACGGCAAGAAGATGAAAAAGTAAGCACAACTTTCAGTTCATCGACACCCGCCAACCTCTCTTTTTGTTGGTGCATTTACTTTGACACAAGACCCTGGGAATGTACATCACGTTCTGGTAGGCCCATCTCACTGCAACTCATGAATCTTTACTGTTCCTCGTTCACTTTACAATTAAACTCTTAAACTTCTCTGTCACTATTTCATAACTTTACACTAAATCTCCAGCCATGACTGTAATGAATTGTACAGAAGCCTACTTGGCTTTGTTGTATTTTTCAGACACTGTAATTCTTATCTAAGGCTACCAAACCTATAAGCGTTGTATTTGTTATCTCATTATTATTTCTAATTTTCAGTGTTTAGAATATTTTTTGTTAGGTAACGCTTTATTTTATAGATCTGTAATTTCCTTATAATTTCCTAGGTAGTTTACCAGAATTAACTATGTCATTTTGTACTAATTATAGGAAAAAGAATTTCTATTTTGAGAGGAAAGCTTAATTTGAACCCAAGTAAATATTATTGGAAACTTTAGTCTTCATATGTGTTTAATTCTATGTTTGCTGTAGACGTTTCACATTTTTGCAAGCCTCTCTGGGTTACACTAGAACTTAAATGGAATAAATTAAATTACTCATTTGCCAAATCAATTGAAAATTGAATATTTTTCAAAATCTCAAACATATTGACAGGTACGACAGCGTATTAGGGCCATTGTAGGTAAAAGAAAAAACCCAATAAAAATACGGAGCCAGTGGGAGGGGTTAATAGTCTGAGAAAAAACTCAGAATTTCTGAAATTCTCTGAGATTAGTCACAAATCTACGAGAGAAAAAAACTACTACTAAAAAACTTTTTTTCATCAAGGAACCACATTGAAATTCTGAGTTTTTTTCTCTGAATATTGCCCCCCTCCACGACTCCATAATTTATCTCTTTTTTTTACCTACAATGGCCCTAATATGCCGCCGTAGACAGGCGTGGAAAACAACCCAACCCTCGCATGACAAATTTTCCTATATTTTCATTTGGTGAGCGACACCAATATTCTTTTCTTCACCGATTGTCTGTGACATGTTTTCAGGTTAGAGAAAGATTACACTACAATCAAAACTAAAGAGATGGAGGAGCAGGTGGAGATAAAGGTGCGTGGAGATTGTTGAGTGTTGTGAATGTCCCGAAGGCTCCACCATGCATATTTTGTTTGATGTTGTTTTGTCATGTCTTGTTTTGCAGAGGCTGCGGACAGAGAACCGACTCCTGAAGCAACGGATAGACACACTAGAGAAAGTGAGTGCGTCAGTGTTTGTCCGTGGTGCTCCATCACCAGGCAGGCCAATCAGACACTGCTCCCCGCTCGTCGACATGACATTAACCCATTCAGCTGTGTATGCTCATACATCATGCATCTCCTGCTAATGATGCAGTCTTGTCTTTCACTAACTGGGCTGTGTTAGCTGAAAGTCGTCCATTTACATGATAAACCACTGCTGGTCGACTGGTGGTGAATTTTCTGATAGATAGATAAAGTTATTATCAGAAACAGAAGCCAGATTTGGACTTCGAGTTGTCATGGTTACTGTCTGTGTGGCTCAAATAACTTCCGTATTGAATTTAAAATTTCACCCGACACCACTAACTGAAGCAGAGACCGCAACGAGCCTGTTTGGAATGTGAAGGTGGCTGCTTGATCAAGTTGTTCAAGTCGATACAAAGCACTGCATGTTGCACTGTTTGTATCATTCTGCACCTTTTTGGGTCCTTTGAATGGGCACTACTGCTGCCAGATAAAGGCACCATGCATGAGGTCTGCTGTGGATAGCAAGAGTGTCCGCTACTCCACGTTTGCCTGCGGGGAGGAACGCTGTGGTCTAATCGAGTCCGTTATTTGAAACCAGCTCGAGGCTGCTGCTCTCTGACGCAACTCCCAGGACCCTTTTTAACTCTTCACTAACCCAAACTGTTGATGAACCACATAAAAGCCAACAACACATAGTTCCTTAACGCTGTCATTGTGCTGTTGTTGTACTATACTTCTCTCTCCTATAGCTAGAGCTGTCATGTGCTTCTTCCTTTCTGAAACCTGTCACTGCATTATATCAGTGCCGCCTCATTTTTCGCTTTGTCACCAGCTTATTTGCACCTTTTTTCATCACACCTGCATGCAATGTTCCTTTTCTACCCCTGAATGCAAACATCATTCTGCAGCCTGTAAACAACCTTTTCTGGAGGGGAAATGAACATTGCATTTCTTCTCTAAAACAATCAATTGTTCTTTGTGTGCTTTAAACTGTCCTCTGGATTGTCTCTCTCTGCTGTCTCTTGTTGATATTTCTGTTTTGTAGGAAAGTGCTTCCTTGGCAGATAGATTGATCCAGGTATATTCCTCATTTTCTCTTTACCCTTGTTACTTGTGTTGCACCTTCCTCCTTCCTTCTCTCTCTTTAGCACTGCATGCTAATGATTAGCACAATGAAGAACACAGTAATAATGCAGAATCTGATGAACTCTAATGATTCTCTGAATGAAGAACTAAACCAGATTATGATAACTGATGACAGTGTTGAATAAGTGCATGAAACACCACATTGTGGCAGACAAAGTGAGAGAATCACAAATCATGCTGAAGAAAGCTAAAGAATTAAAATATAAATCGCACGTTTTTAAAGCTAAAACAAGCATGTCCTTAGAAAACCCAATCCCTCCTCTTCACTTCTGATTTGCCCATCCATTCCGCCCTCTCGTTTCCCTTCTTGTCGTGCTCACTCCACCCCTCCTCGGTTGGTTATGTCCCAAGGGACAAGTGACCCGAGCTCAGGAGGCGGAGGAGAACTACCTGGTCAAGCGGGAGCTGGCCACGGTCAAACAGCAGAGCGAGGAGGCCAGTGCTCAGCTGGAGCAGGCCAAGAAAACCATCGGGCAGCTCCAGCAGCAGCAGCAGCAGCAGCAGCAGCAGCAGCCACACGCGGTAAGGAGGGCCACAGAGTCCCCAGCTTGGCAGGTTGCACTGGCTCAGATCCTGCCCAGTCTGTGACAGGAGCCGTGGCATTGAGACTGGGATGTTTCCCAGATCAGTTTGTGCTGTGCAGTACTGAAACCTCAGGCTGACCATGTCCTAGAACTGACTTGGGCCAGAAAACATGTGTTTCACTAGAGTTCAGAGGTGTCACGGTTACCCCCCACACCCCCACCTTCACCCATTTGGCACATATTGCTTAGCAACAAAATCCAAGCAGTGGCAGAGCAAGGCTTTTCTCACTTTGCACATCGGCTTTGGGTAATGATCTGTTTTGGCATGCATGAATTCAAATTGGGACATGGAGTACTACACAGTTCAGCCACCATTTACAGTCTTCTGCATTCTCTCAGAAATGCATTCATGAATTTGTAAGCGGTTGTCTCACAGGCTGGTAGACTTCACACATGGCACCCTGTTCACAGAACCCTCTCGTTGCATATCTGTCGACCTAAGGTATTAATTATTGATGGTTGGATTCCAGATGATAATTTGCAGGCAGCATTACAATGTTTTACATAATTTGCTATCTTGCTTCACAATGAGCAGTCATGAATGATTTATGTGGAAGTGAAAGGCAAACTGGTTGATGTCCTCTGAAATAAGGGTTGAATTCTTTGTAGTGGAGTGTGAAGAGGCACTGAGGTGTATTGTCTTCTAAAAGAAAAAATCTAATATTAGCTGAGCCTATTTAATGGACTGGATTTATTTTCAGACCCTGATTTGTTCCTTATTAATTGACAACATTAGGCATTTTTGGACCAAACAATTCTGGGGAATCCCTGAGACAAACTGCACACTGAGGAGCTCCCCTGAGAACTACATACCTTCAAGAGCTTTTTTTCTGTTTGCATTCGCACCGCCAATAGGAACACTTAAGTGACGTAACCTGGCCGGCGGTTGGTATAGCAACATCACTCAAAACGTCACACACAAGATTTTTATATTTTGCTTTGACAAGTCAATAAAGCCTGGGCTTCACTGTCGGTCCATTTGTCCGTGTTTTGGTTCATTTTTTAAGGCTACCATTACGAGCTGTTACCATGGGTGTATTATAAGACCTGGATACGGCGCCACCACTCAGCCTTGCTTCCAAGGCCAATCACTGTACACTTGCGTCACTCAAGGTTCCTCCTGTGCTGGGAGAGTACCTACTCTGAAGTAGGAGCTGAAAAAGTCCCTCAAAACGGCGTTCTAAGAACTGCGATCGGTCCAAGTTCTTGCAGTGCGAACACAACAAAAAGGGGAGGGGTCCTCCAACTGTTCTTAGGAGTATATGAAAAAGCTCCTCCAGTCCGAAAGCACCTAATGAGGACACACAGGCATCGACATTTGTAGCTCTGCTTTGCTGTCTGTGTTGACGCACATGTCCTGTTGTAGAAGGGAGCCCCTCGGTACTCTGAGGAGTCTGTCCTGCAGCTGGAGAGAGAGCTTGTGCAGGCCCGACTGAAGGAGGCGGAGTCTCAGTGTGCTCTCAAGGAGATGCAAGACAAGATCCTGGATATGGAAAAGGTGTGTTGCCTCAGACAGTATGTACTTCCTAAATCTGTACTTCCTATTTCTACAGTTTTAAACCATATAATTCTTACACACCTTCCTCAGAGGAACACGTCGCTACCAGATGACACCAATGTAGCACGTCTTCAAGAGGAGCTGATAGGGGTGAAGCTGAGAGAGGCGGAGGCTCTGACCGGCCTGAAAGAGCTGAGACAGCAAGTCCGAGAGCTGGAAGAGCACTGGCAGGTGAGCACCAACATCTCAGCACACAGGACATTTCCATCAGTGCATTACCTTTGTCGGACAAGTGCAAAATGCCAATGTCTGTGAAATGGGGAAAAAAAGGAAAGTTTAAGTGGTGGACAGGTAACTGAGTGTAACCCCTCTCCTCAGCGTCACTTGGCACGCACCGCTGGCCGCTGGAAGGACAGCCCCAGGAAGAATACCCTGAGCGAGCTGCAGGATGAGCTGATGAGCGTGAGGCTGCGTGAGGCAGAGGCCCAGGCAGAGCTGCGAGAGACACGGCAGAGGATGCTGGAGCTGGAGACACAGGTCAGAGATCTCCTCAGCTTTCTGACCACATTAACCTGATCATGCTGATTTAGAGTAACGTTTTGTCCTACGTTTTCAGATTCTTAGCTTTTCTGTCCTTATAATGTGGGTCTACAGTTTGTATAATCAACAATAAATGAGTTGGAAAAGTAGTTCATTCTTTACCTGTATTGTCACACAGCGTCCTTCAGAGGGCAGCAGTCATCTGTTCTAAACACCTCAGGAACTTAAGTGTGAAGCAGTGAGGTTTGGATTGAACTGATCATTTATCAAAGTAAAAAATAATTAATTTTTTTTTATGTACCACATGCGCTCACACAGAATCAGATTCACAGTAACCAGCTGCGACGGGCGGAGCAGGAGAGCCGCTGCCTCCAGGACTGCATGCAAACACTGACAATGCAAAACAAAGACCTGCATGTGCAACTGCAAGAGATCAAGCGGAGACAGGCTGAGATTGAATGCAAGGTACCACTCTGCTGCTGATCTGCAACACTTAACGCTGTGTGCACAGGGGACAAACCACTACACCTCTGTTGTGGCTAAAATGTAAAGTTTGTGTTCACATGTAAAAGTCTTTTCTCTTGAGCTTGTATATCAGTTTTGTCTGGTCTGTTGCTTCCTTATGAGATCAGTATCCAGAACCAGAAGGCGGAAGCGACTTGTTCTGCTGTCAGTGATAGTATTTCATTCTGATGGGTGTACTGACACTGCTCTCAATAGCTCAGTAACACCCCCCATCTCTCAGGAACGTCCTCCTGCAAGATTCACACATACACAAATAGAAAATACACAAATGTTGCACTATACATGTTTTTATACTGGCCATTCAGCATCACACCTCCCCGGGGGCTTTGGTATAACTGCTGTTGAAATAACGTCCTTAGCTTCTTTTGTTTTCCTGCAGAGTAAGGAAGAGGTGATGGCAGTGAGGCTGCGGGAAGCTGACAACATTGCTGCTATGGCTGAACTCCAGCAGCAGATCTCCGAGCTTGAAATTCAGGTAAAGTCCCAACACACTCCTCCTCGCCATGTTTGTCTGTAACATCACACTCCTGCCCCTGCATCAAGCTTTCAACTCCTCCGCAAACCACATTTAATATATTTAAACTTCCTTCAGACATAGAGAGAAATGCCCCACACAAAGCTGAGTTATATTTTAATTTTTATTCCCTACATGGAACTCTTGTGGTTATTTCACATGACAGATTTCTGTATTTGTGGTTCAGTCTGAGCGCTTTTCACTGGTTTGAAATAGGCAGGGCTCTGATAGAAAAAAATGTCCCAAATCTTCATCCACCAATCAGAATTTCACAATTTAAGATGCAGAATCTGATAGCAGCTGATGTGTTGTTTGCTTGTGCTGCCAAGGAGACACCAGTGTCAGTCAAATCTGATCAAACCACACCCACGCAGTCCTGATGACGCAGATTAGCTGAGTTACTTTGACTGTTGCTTATTTAGTCGTGAAAATGTAGAGAAATAGTTAAGATTTGAACGATTTTTATGTTTCAATTCATTGCAATAGCAATATGAGAAAAGAATAAGGAAAAATAAAGGGATACAAATAAATGACATTATATAAAATAAATAAATTAAAAATATTTAAATAAATATACACAGAAATAAATTAACAAATGTGAAAATAAATGGAAATGCTTACAACTATTCTTTCATATTTTGCTATTTGTCTTTATATTTCCACATTTATTTATTCTTCTATTTATTTCTCTTCATATTTCCATTTTTTTAATTTACTTTTGTATTTTTTCTCTTCATATTTCCACATTTATTTTCATATTCTTTTACAGATTTATTATTTTTTATGGCACTCCTATGACTCCATATTCCAGAGCTGGAAATTATTTATCTCCATTTTGTTTTTATGCAAATTCAAGATGTAAATGCAGCTTATTTTGGAACTGCGGTCGAAACACAAAAATTCAGACACGGTCATGGCATTTCATGAAGTTGGGCCATCTTGTGTATAAACTCACTCCCTGTATGAACCAGTCTCAACAAGCAAGAGTGAAGAAACCAGTATTTATCCCCAAACAAATGTAACGCTACACACAACAAGGGTGACCAAAACAAATACAGGCCGGTTCTTACACTGCCAGCACTTAGCAGTTCTGATTGATAACAGATAAATCATATATACACTTTAAATTGCAATGGAATGTGTGTCTGAAGGTGTACGCACAGTGACAGCAAGCCGCTGTGTATTTCAAAGATTCAGGTCTAATGTGGTTTCTATAGGATCTTGAAGGTAATTGGTTGGTTGTAAAATTTGGTCACTATCACTGATTGTTGTTTAGTTGCATTTTTTCAGCTCTATTTATATGTTGTTAGAAATATTATCCTTTCACATGTTGCCTTTTTGGAATTCTTTCAGTGTTGCCTGAGACCTGAGCAGGATGGATAAATGAATGTTTTTAGATGAGTCAACAAACTTTTTTTGTTTCATCACAAATTAGTGTGAATATAAATTGGCAGTGATTGTATTAATAGCACCTGCCTTCCTGCCAGTACTTACCAGAGGCATGTCTTCCCCCTAAAGTTCTGATCCCGATCACACTGCAGTGTTTTTGCAGTGAGAAGCATCTTGCTGTCACTAGGCAACACATCATCACTTTCAATCACTTTGTGTGCTGGATGAGCTACTGCTGCAGGAACTTCTAGGCCTTCTTTCATTTATGTTCTTAATGTTTCAGTTCCGGGTCATCAATGCGCTCTGATTGCACAGCAGAGAAAAGGCTGTGGTGATGCAGAGCGTTTATCTGCCGGGGTCTAACTATTTTCTGAGGTGCCCAGAGGACATAAGCACCATGCAAAATGCTTCAAGCCCATAAAGTGTTATGGACGCTGGGTAAATATCAGTTGCTTAAACCAAAAGCTTTGGTCAGGTTTGACTTGAGTTCCAGACAGCTTTGTTGGAAACAGTTTGGGCCAGTGGAGTAGGCTTTTTGTAAAGTACTCTTGAGTTTAAGGTGTTTCTAAGCTGGAGGCCCGGACTATTTATAAGTATGACACCTACAAACCCCCCCCCCCTTCCCCTTCACAGGCACACACAATCACACAGTGTGGTCTGAGGTTTTGTTACTAAGTGATAGAGCAAAAACATGCAACACCAGAAATTTACCACTACCGCCCTCATACTTTTCAGAATCTGCGTAATGAACTCTCAGTTGAGTATGTCAATAACATGCAGAAGCCTTACACTTTTACACCTTGTTTTCCTTTTTTATTTTATGATCAGCGTCTAGAAAATGTGTTGCAGATGGTGCTCACATGTTTAGATTTTTTTTTTTTTCTATCAGGAACAGGGTATTAAATCTAACTTCTGTTGGAGCTGAAATCACTGTGGCAGCATTGGCTTCTTGGTCTGTGGTTTGGTTACTTGCTCTATAAGTTGTGGGTGAAAAGTGCTTGAATTACAAGAAAATGTAAAAAAAAAAAGAAATCAGTTTCTTGCCTTTCTCGTCAGAGATGGTGTGACGCACGTTGGTGGCGACGATTTTCAGCTTGAGTTATGATGTGAGAGGTTACCGTATGATCAGATTAGCTTCGTCTGAGTCTAAATACTGAGAGTAGAAGGTAGAGCAGTGGCAGATATCAATAAAGAGCCAGTCACTTTGAACATGAAGGTGATGTGTACCTTATCGTCCTTCGACAGCAAAACAGATAATCCTGCTGAGATTTAATGCACAGATACAAATGAATGATAACCAGTAAGTAATGATGGAGAACATTTGTCAGTGAAACTAAGATGTCTAGAAAGGTTTATGTGTAGGATTCTTTCACTACCACAGTCACGGCCTCTGTTTAACGCCACAGCTCCACTGTCTCTGCACTGATAGGAAGTGGTTTCTCATCTTGAAGCAGAGACTCTACCAAAGGTGACATGCATGGTTTATTTTGAGGTTTCTATGACATGCTCAGAGATTTATACTAAATGTTTCAGCCTGTAAAGGACACTCTCATGTTTACTCTGCATTTGTCAAGTTACGGGGAAAATGTATCTTTATCGTTAATTTCACTCACGTTAAATTTCCAGATTTCTCAGAAAAAAGCAAACTGTAATGACACACATCTGTACTACAGTTTAAAATGTCATTGGAAGAGTAATTTTATGCAAATCATATCTGTTCTTCACTGGGAGAGAGAGACCTAATGTATACATTGAATCATAGTACAAATGTAACGTGAATCATACGTTTTCACACATCCTTCGCAGATGTCTATGCAGATTCAAAATAAGCTGTTCGTCATTGCCACAACAATGGAGATGCACACTAAGTGTAAAAATACTGGGAATGTGCTGACTGAACGCACACTGTCAAATGAAATTCTAGTGCACTTTATGGGAATTTCTTTTATGAGCCATGATTTTGTTCGCTCAAGATGTGATGATGTTTGTGATGATCAAAGGATGATGTTCCAGATGATCTGCTGCTCAGTTCGCTAAACAAATGTAACTTGCCATACTTTTCTATGTCATTAGAAGTAGTTGCCTTGTTTCCCCCCTTCCTTAAACTAAACAAAGTTCAACAGACTTTGAGGGTGCAGGAACGTGAGGAAGACATTTCTGTGAGACGTTTGACATCCCCGGCCACAGCCTGACACCTGTTGATTCACACAGCTGAACACGAGGAAGTGTCATTAACTGCCTTGCCCCCTTATCGTTGCAGTGTTTTGGAGCGGCGAAACCTCAAAAACAACAGATTCTTGGAATAGTCTCCAACAGACAACTCCTTGTGAAAAAAAAAAAAAAGCTTACTGACCTGCCATATTCAACCCCACCTTGCCACAGGAATCAAAAATCCTATCTGTATTTCGGGGTGTTGGCCAGCCAGAAGACTCATGCTGTCAGTACCCTTCACTATGTACATACTGGTGTAGTGCGTGAATTTCGACAGGGTAGTGTTGTCTCAAATCAACACGGCCATTGTGCACTTACTGGAAATGGCAATCATAACATTTGACCGCTTCTTCTTCTTTTTAATGGCGAATTGCAACCGGGCAGAGCATTCTCGCCAACATTTGACCGCAATTGTCGCCCACCAAAATATCTGCCGGCTTGTTTGCTTAGTTGACTTCAATTTTATTAAAAATGAATAAAAATGATCGTGCTTTTACTTTTAGTGCAGTGTTCACCGTAGAAATCACAACCGCGGCCGCCATTTTCATAGGTTGGTGATCCCTTCCCTTCCGCTACGTAGCCAAGATGGCGACTATTGAGGGTGAGAAGTGTGCAGCGTTCCACACTCAACTTTCTGACCATTATGAGTATGCCATCCAGGTACTCAGTGCACTGCATTTTGCCATACTTGTTAGTGTGAACGCTCTTATGCACTCAAAGTGTAAGTATGGAAGAACGCAAATTGAGACACAGCTTCAGTCTCACCTCGACACCCCACCCCTGCTGTGTGTCGTGCACCTTTTTTTTTTTTTTGCCTCAGTGTTGCAGCCTGCGGTTTGAAATCCTCTGCGCCCTTCACTGGTCTCACTGGCGGGTTCAAGGGTGTGATTGAGGTTTGAAATAGAGTATATGTTTGTCTCCAATGCCTGCAGATGTCTTCACTGAGGAAGGTAAACATCACATGGGCTGTTTAACTGTTAAAGCTAACAACCAGCCTCATCCCCAGGGCCCCAGGAGGAAATCAAACACAAATGACACTGTTTTGTGTTTCCCCTGACATCTGTCACTTTGGTCGCCCGCCACACAAGGAGAGCTCTTTGTGATGCTGCTTTTTTAGCAGCGGGGCTCTGGTGTCTGCCAGTGTTTGTCCTGCCTGTGCAGTAGTTAACAGTTAATATCCCCGGGTATTCACATCTTTTTACATGTATGCTGCATATATCAATTAGCTCCAAGTTGAATCACTTTGCTCTGCAGATGCTAAAATATTTCAGTATTTAGGAAAGCCACTGAGTGCTGTAGCTTATTTTTACACTCATGTCTCTTCTACCAACAGAAAGAAGAAGGAAAGGTCCAAGGCCAGCTGAACCACACAGACTCGAGCCAGTACATCCGCGACCTCAAAGACCAGATAGCAGAGCTAAAAGACGAGGTGAGACAGGTCCATTAGTATTCGCATTATCTTTGCAACCTTTTTTCTCCCTGTAAACATTCAGATTTTGTTGTTGCCATGTCTTTGATCTAGCATTTCAGAAGATTTCACAACATTCTCTCAGATATGATTTTACTTTGAGGCTAACAGAGTAGTGGATGTGTCAGCTACACCCAGAGACTTCCTGTGCGGAGTTGACATTGCACACTCCTTGCAGGTACCTTCGCAGACGTAACCTGCAGATGTTTCTACATACCAAGCTCATCACAGAGTAGAGCCAAGGTAGACAACAAGGATGGGTGTACATTTAGAGCTTCAAAATTAGAACTGAAGATTTGATCAGACATCAGAGAAGTGAAAGCATCTCCCTTTAATCTTACTACCTCAGACGTTCACCTTTGTTCTTTTTTTTAGTCCTGTTATGGCTTATTGTTTGTGATGCATGAACTATGCAAGAAGGTCCAATGTCATGAGATGAAAATCTGTCCTCTAATGATGAGTTTCTACTTATTAGTGATTGAGAACCTTGTCTTCATTATTAAGATGGTTTTAAAAGTGCAGATAAAGGTCCTTGTCTTCCAGCAGATCAGTTATTTACAGAAAGAATATCACATCTTGACATCTGTGGCCAGAGCTGACTAAGGGAGTTGGTGAATTGTGGTTAAATTGAGCTGCATGCATTAGTTTCTCACTCTATATCAAGGCAGTGCAGTCACAGAGTCATTTCCCCTCTCACTTGGTTTTGCCTGGTGGTCATCTTGTGTTAAAATTGGCCTGCTATGAATCACGCTAACTCAAGCGTCTGCAGTGAGCAAAGCTGAAAGCAGAGGGCTCAATAGAAAGTCCCACCATCCTCCTCCCTCACAGATGCAGAGGTAAAACCTGCATCATATTGCTGGAAAATGTGACTGCAGCCAGTCAGATGATGATTAGATCACAATTTCCTTTTTGCATGGCAACAACAGGAAGGCAGGCTGCCAAGTTTAGACAGGTGCAGGTAAACGTAGGCTTATTTCTTCGGTTATTGTGTATTGTGCTCTGAACTGGCCTCTGAATGTGTCTCTTCCTACATGTCTACCTGTTGCATGGCAGGCCGACTCAGGTGAGTTGGTACAGATGTGCCATGTAACCTCCAGTGGTTTAAACCTGACCATCGTGTAGCCTCCACCCTAGCCCCATTTTGTGTAATAGTGATATTACGTTCGCAAATGATCTGATACTTTTCGGCGGCTCTTTAGTACGAATAAAGGGAACCAAGTCGTTCTTTTCATCGTCGTGCCCGCAATCCACTCCCCTTTACGTGGACAGTGAGAACCAGCCAATCAAAGTGTTCAAGGCAACTACATTGACTTTTCATACAGAGGGTCAATTCAAAGTAGTAAATTCACTGACAAAGCAGAGGGATATGGCGTCACCTTGTGTAATGTTTACAATGCAGATCATTGACATTAGGTGTGACAATACGAGTCATTTAGTGCTGCTAAACCTAGTCCACACATGCAAAATGAAATTATATTGGTGGGATGTCTAAAATCTTAAAACTCTATAATTATCCTAGTGATTATTTCGCAGATAAACCTAGTAACCCCCGCCCCCTAAAAAGAAAAAGAAAAAAGAACGATGATCGGAAAGTAGCGGAGCCATAAGATCCATCTCCCTTCAAAGAGCCGTAATTCCCATCACTATTCACAGTGTTCACACTGTGTAATTCACAGCTTGAGAGGCGGTCCTGGATGCTTCCGTAGAAAGGTTTAGAGAAGCGACGGTGTGCTGCTCTAAATTGAAGGTGGGGAAGTTAACCTGACATACATTGGTCAAACCAACCAGTTAGTCCTCATCCTCTTTGTCTTTACACTTGTAAAACCGAAATATTTTGTGAGTAAACACTATAGATAGAGCGTAAACCTCATCTTTCTTTGGTTTGTCAAATTAGTTTTTTCCTTGTGGCTGATAGAAGAAAAATGTAAGAAGTTGCAATGTGTGGTTTTCCCAATCTGCCACAAGTGGAAGTAAGCCACTCTGGCTTGGTGCGACAGAAAGAGGCAAAGGAGATGATGTACTTGAAAACTTACTTGGACAAGCCACATGAAGATGAGATTTATGCTGCATCAAAAGGGTTTTGGTTTTACAAGAGGAAATACATACAGAATGAGGACTGACTGGTTGGTTTTAGTAAATCTACGTTGGGTTAACTTCCCACCTTTGATAAACAGCAGAGCACAGCCACTTCCCCAAAGGTTTCAATGGGACACATTCAGGATGTCTCCCACACTGTCCCAAATGGAGCCCTCACCCATCAAGAAATGATACAGTAGCTTTGTCCCAAATCCATACTACACACTGATTCTAAGGAAGCTTTGAGTATGTAGAGCAGGGGTGGCCAACCAGTCGGAGACCAAGAGCCACATTTTTTACTGTGTTACCGCAAAGAGCCACATCATACACATGGGCACACATGAACATCACCCATCCCTTCCTCTCTCACACACACACACACACTCTGCTCAGCCAGATTTATTGTAAATGTCACACACCAACATGATAATGACAGAAATTGACTCCTACAGTACTAAGACCACAGGCCAGTCATTTTCAACAATGAACATTGTGTGCACTGTCTCACACACACAAACTCTCAGTTCAACCAAGTCCACAAACAAAAATATAATAATTTACAATAGCGTTTTTCTTTTACTATGCATGTTGCTTAGTGGGACTTCTGGCATTCCTTGCCTTTAACAATCCTCTTCAAATCTGGCTTGTATTCCGTTGTTGCCACTCGAAGCAATTCTTTCACATGGGTGTCCGTCAGAACAGATAGATGCTTTGATTTCACGTGTTTCAGGGTAGAAAACACAGACTCGCAGACGTATGTTGACCCAAACATTGACAGTATCTTAAGCGCAGCCCGTTTGACATTGGGGTATTTTTCCATTGGCACACTTTTCCAGAACTCAATGGTCCCTTCCCTTAAAGCAGGTTTCAGTTGGTCCTCCTCACAAAGATCGATCATCTCCAACTCAGCCGCAGCCTCATCTGTGACTAGCGGGGCTTTCAAACAGTCCGTCTCCGCAATAAATGGATGAGGAACGTAATCTGTGGCCTTTTCAGTTGTAGATCACGGAACCGGGTCACAAAGCTTTCGTGCAGGTTTTCAACCAGTGTTGCATATCTGGCTCTTTGCTTATTCAGGGCGGCGCTGGTGACTTGCCCGCTGGCTTTTAGCAGAGTGGGAAAATGCGTTAAATCTCCCTTTTGAATATGCGCCTTGAACAGCTTCAGTTTGTTGACAAACGCAAACACTTTGCACCAGGTCAGGCAGCATTTTTAACTTACCCTGCAGGGTCAGGTTCAGTCTGTCCAAGTGGCACAGCATGTCGACCAAAAAGGCCAGATCCATAATCCACTTGAGGTCCGAGAGCTCGGGATAGTCCTTGTCCTTCTCTTCCATTAACAGTTTCACGGCATCCAAAAGCTTAAAGAAGCGAGAGAGTACCTGGCCTTTTGACAGCCACCTCACAGTGCAGTGCAGCGGCAGGTCACCTGGAAGCCCTTGGTCCAGCTCAGCGATGAGATTCTTGAATTGCCTGTGGTTAAGTGCATGTGTGCGGATGTAGTTGACGATTTCCATCACAGGCTTCATGACGCTGTCTAAATTCAATGATTTAGACACGAGTTGCTCCCTGTGGATGATGCAGTGGAAATTCCAAAACTCGGGAAATGTTTGGTCAGCTTTGCACAGCCCCACAAGCCCGTTCACAGATCCGATCATGGCTGGCGCTCCATCCGTGGCTGTTGCAGTTAGTTTCGGTATGGGCAGATTTGCTTTCGCAAATGCAGCCATCATTGTTTCTTTCACATCTATGCCACGGGTTCTGTCTTTTAATGGCACAATATCAAGGAGTTATTCTTTGATCACACAATCGTTTGACACAGACCGTGTAAATATTGCCAACTGAGGCTTGTCTTGTATGTCACAACTCTCATCCAATGCGACACTAAAATACTCACATGCTTGAAGGTCAGAGTGCAACTGTGATTCAATAGCCGTGTTAATGTCCGATATTCTGTGTTTAACAGTGTGGCGGGACAGTTGGACATCTGATACCATGCGTTTTAGTTTGTCGTTTTCAGGAGACAAGATTTCAACAATGTCACTGAGGCATTTTTTAACGAACTCCCCTTCATTGTATGGCTTTTTAGCCCGTGCAATGTTCCAAGCCAGTTGATACGATGCAAGCATTACGGTCTCTGAGCGCTTCGTAAATCTTTGGAAAAACTGTATCTGCTTTTCTGCCTGACTTTTCAAAGTGACCAACTTGTGCTTGCGAAGTTCAGTCCCTTTTGGAAATTCCTGGTCGATGTTAGCATGGAGTGAGCTGAAGTGGCGCTGAAGATTTGAAGCTTTGAAATGCGCTAATGACACCTGACATATAAGGCAGAATGGCTTGCCATTACGTTCAACAAAAAAATATAAACTCTCCCACTCTGTTAAAAACATCCTGTGTTCATCTTCATATTTTCGTTTTGCTGTGCATTTTTTCCCTGCCATTTTGAGAGCGAACTTGACACAAATTGTTTACTTAAATGATCTTGCCCCTACTGGGAAACTTTGTGGTATTTTCATCTCACGCACATGCGCATTTGACGAAAATACCGTATTGAACTCAAGCGAAGCGAACACACACATAAAAAAAAAAAAACACAAACACAAACTTCGATATGAACGAAAGAGCCGCATGCGGCTCGGGAGCCGCGGGTTGGCCACTCCTGATGTAGAGCATTCACACTGGAAAAGTAACAAAATGAAGTGTGCTCTCCAAAGATATCAACATACAGTCAGTGGGCAGTTGGTGTACACTATTGTCCCGCCATGTAATGTACAAAGAAAACAGCAGAGCTACTCATAGCTGGAAAAAAAAATTCTAACTAATTGTGGATGGTGATGAAATTGAAATTGAATGATCTTTGCAAAGCCATTTTGTTTTCTCTAAGGTAAGGCTAAAGTTAAGGAAGTTTGTTCGTTGTTGCACGTGTATAATTTCCTATTAGTACAGAATGGTGAATGATATTGATTCTTGTATACTTACTGTAAAAACAGTACACTACGTAAATAGTGCTTACTGTATACTGTTGTTACGTAGTATGGAATTGGGACCCAGTTCATATCTTATTACATTGTCCCCTTTTGGTTTTTGCTTGAATTACTGCCTGCATGTTAGATCTGTGAACGACATCTCATTAAATTTGTGCAAGTGACAACGTTTACATGCACACTTTTTTTCCACTATTATTCCGAATATGACAATATTCCAAATTTGATACAGATCATCTAAAGAGCATATTCCGAATTAGGCCTTATTCCAAATGTAA
Source organism: Macquaria ambigua (assembly GCA_008360985.2). Taxonomy (NCBI): domain Eukaryota; kingdom Metazoa; phylum Chordata; class Actinopteri; order Centrarchiformes; family Percichthyidae; genus Macquaria; species Macquaria ambigua. The sequence goes on from VMKM01000050.1 coordinate 794,497, forward strand.
CATTTTCCAATTAAGACATGTGGGATGTGCCGATATTATTTGGGTTTTAGGAGCATTCTTTGGACATGTATACAGCACATTCAGAATATGGGTCTCAATTGGGGTTTTTACCACAGTTTGCAACACATGGCCTTTTGCCTGTTGACGCCTGCTAACCTTTACGGTCAGCTCTGTGCGTTGTAAACAAACCAACTAGCCAACAGTCTGCAAGGCTGGGGTAGAGACGCATGCACAAAAGAAAAGCCCACATTTCTGGTGGGAAAGAGAAACACACCTACTTTTAAACATTATGAAAGACTTGGATATCAACAGCTTTTTGGATATGTGCAAGTATCGCAACGCTGACCTTTTCAAGAAGGTAGTTGAATGAATGAACGAAAGAGGGAGGCTGTTCGCACGGTCGAACAAGTCCGCCACCGGTGGAAAACTAACTATCCTGTTTTAATGCCAAGAAGCAAAATGGCTCAAGCAGCTGTTCCACTTTTCATAATTTTATGTGATAAAAGACATGTTAGGGCATCGACCCCTATCAAACACAGCCGGAGTATGCACGACTACATGTGAACAGGAATATTAGTGGAATATTCATTTTTATTAGCCATGTAAACAGCTTAGTAGGAATATTGTCTTTTTCGGAATGAGGGCAAAAACCAGAATATTTTGTGCATGTAAACATAGTCAGTGATACTGTTTAAATATCACTGACTGCCAAAGATTTGACCATATTGTGTTGTTGTAACAGTTTGTCCATGTCACATTTGTGAGTCTCCATCAGAAATTACATATCTGTTTGGCTCAGGATTAAACAGCATTTGCGTTGCTCCTAATACTGGTCATGCTTACTCTCACAGATTTGCTGCTTAAAAGGACAGAGGGGCCTGGCCAATCGGCCCGCTTTTGATGGGATCCACATTGTCAATCACTACGTGGGGGATGATGGGTCTTACCAGTCTTCAGATGAAGATGGAGTCAAGGACCCCACCCTCCAGGATACCCAGCAGAGGAGCGGGGGCCGCATCCGACTGCGCCCCAACCTCGGGGACACCGATAGCGAGGAGGAGGAGGAGGACGAGGAGGCCCTGCGACTCTCTGTACCTCAGAGCGGCAGCCACAAGTCCACCACTGTGTGACGGGCTCCCGCTGGCTGCCAGAGTTGGGACAGAGGCTGTCGGCACTCGCTGAGGAAGAGGAGGCGTTTCCAGCAGCCATTTCAGAGGAGAAATCTGGAGTTCGGAATTTCAGAAAGGAAATGCATCATCATTTCATATCATGAGGATCACACTTGGATTTAGTTTATTTAGTTTGCTTGTAGTTTTTGTGTCCCTCCTGAGGGCCCGTCTGTCTGACAGAAGCAGATCATCAGTTTGGACCTCAGCAGAGAATTTAATCATTATCAAACTCTACTGGTCCACAATGGCCAGAGGAGGGTCTTCTGACCCCCACCCCCCGCCCCCATGTAGGTACAACACAGAGAAAGAGACTGTGCAATAAAACCTTTTATGCTAGATTACATACTTCATCCAATGTGTTTTTACATTTTTAAAGCATTTTATAAATGAACATCAAAAATGTATTGATGCCGTTACTACTAAGTGTCCATCATGCAGAGGCCGAACTGTGTGTGTGTGTGTGTGTGTGTGTGTGTGTGTGTGTGTGTGTGTGTGTCTATTGTCTTGATGAGCATGGTCAGATGCTGGTATCAAAGCCGCTTGTGTCAGCCAGCGCTGACTTGACTTTTTGGCCTTAACACATGCCTTTCACCAGGGCTGGTGTACCATGAGGTCAATGTGACATCTGCATACTTGTAGATATGTAAATGTGTATTATGTTGTTTGTTTTTTTTAAATTCCTCTTGAACTTGAAAATATGTATTTCATATCTGATGTTTAGTATATATTGTACAATTCAGAGAAAAAGGGACATAAGTTGGTTTAATATGGCAACACAGATGACAAATTCTGTTTTTGAGACAGAGGTGAATTCCTGTTGAGAGAAAAAGAATAACCGGTCTTTCCTCATTAGAAGACTTCAGCTAGCTGTTTTCAGAGCAGTTAACGTGAATAATTGGTGCAGGAAATGGGACAGATTTATTTTTTAACTCCTGTTGCTGTTGTACTGAGAGCATCCCGACTTTACTTTCAAAATGAGTTGGTGAGTCAAACGTGAGTCATGTCTATCATGTGTTTTGTGTATCATATTTGCACAGAAATGGATGACAGTCCTAGGGAACCTAAACTGGGAGATAAAGCAGAGCTAACACAACATAGTACACGTTCTAACTAACAGCTTGGAGAGGAATCGGGAGTCATCACGTGTTACCAAAGTAAGCACTATATTCTGTATTGTGCTCATCCACAGACCAGTTCCACTCCATTTCATGTGCAAGGATCTGGATGTGGGAGACTTTGAGTTTCTCTGAATGTCTGTATTGAACACTAACTCCTGTATTCAGTGAAAGATGAGGTGGAAGTGAATGCAGCAGCCTGGGCTGTCATGTCCAGGAAGCAGAAAAGATTTGAGTGGGTGATGATAATGTCCCTTTGATGAACAAGAGACCCTGTGTTGTTTGATGAGAGAGGAACACGTTATGGCACTTTTTTGAGTCTGCAGTGCAGTAAGGACACACATGGCAACACTATGGAGCAGTCAGCACAGTCTGGAGACTACATGAGATTGTTGTGTGTGTGATGAGTTCACAATAAAATGTTTGATAAACTCCTTGACTCATGTTTCTTTTTTAAAGTAGGCAGCAGACCTCTAACACTGAGCCTCCTCAGGCAGACTGAAATGTGTTCAGATGACTGTGCGCACATGTGGGATGTTTTGTCTCAACGCTGCCTTCCTCTGTGAAGATTCTTGCTTAGATTGACTGCTTTCAGGAAGTGATTTCTCGCGGTTTTCAGAGCTGAGCCTCAACTACTAATCATTTCATGCAGAAAACCACATTTTAAAAGAGCATTTCTCTCCGGGCACTCTGAAAGATTAACCAGGTTTGTGTTATTGCCAAATGCTGATGAGGATGATTTTTTTTATTAAGACATTTAGGTAAAGCCTAGTTGTGATGGTCAAAGTACTGTGAACTCTGTGTACTTTTAAAGTTTATATTGCAGTGATTGATGATGCTTGCGGGTTTATTGAACATGCATTTCATGGCGCAGTGAAGGGCAGAACGTTTATTCAAATTTGTTGTAAAACACAGTAAGAAAACAACTTTACTTAATCAGGCATATGTCCGTGTGGCAAGTACAAAAATGTGGTTATGTTGCCACATAAATCCGTCTTTTTGGATAATTTCTGCCTTAATCGGCAAGTTGGATACAATTAACATTAACCGAATTCGAGGTAAAATCCCCATCCTTTAAAGAGAAATGACGCAGTATGTGTTACTACTACAGGTTTTTTAATATAGCCTTTATTTTTTACTAACCTTATATTTGTCCAAATTGTACGGCGTCTCCTGAAACGTTCACTATAGTAAGAGCGCATTAAAGTCTGAGACTGGTGCAGGGTGGGAGGCATGAATCATTTCACATGCAGAGGCGTTTTTAAGGGTGAATTTCAATAGAGAGCAAGACATTTTTGAATAAATTATGCAGAAACAATAAGGAAATTAATTTAATCTATGCAGTGCTACAACAACCACGCATGAACAAATGTGTATTTTCAGACTAACTGGTATCTGCAGAACAACAGGTAATAAAAACCTTTCAAATTATTAATATTATTCGAGCATGAGGTCTGTTGTATTTCACTCATGTCATGGCAGGATGCTACAGTTGCTATTACGCAGCGTTACGAAAGTCCTCTCTGCCGGGCTATCTGTTCACTCCTGGCCGTAGCAGGCCCTGCTGCCTGCGAGCTACTTTTATCGGCTTCGTATCTTCACGAACACCGTGTCCGGATGCCACGGCCGCGGTGTGTCTAATCGAGCCGGGGCATGTGGCGCTTTGATTTCCTGTCCTTCGTTTACTGATAGGCTGTGCTGTTCTGACAGTCAGAATGCATTCAGTGCGAACTGTAGCTATTACAGAATATAGCTTATAAGATTGTGTCCTCATGCTAAATTTGATCAAACAGTCCCTGAACCCATGTTGGTCTTCAATATTGTGATTTAGTGGAGAAAATCTTTAGCCTATGGAAGATTTGACTTGAGCTGATTTATTGATAAGTAAATGTAGGTGTAGAGAGTGTTAAATTCATACAGTGTGAGTAAAATGCAGCTCTGTGTGTGTGTAACACCCACTGGTAAAACTCTTCAATCAAAAAAGAAAAATGAAATTAAGCACAAAAATAGACTGATATACACAAACAATGTAGATCAGTAACAGTTCCGATCAAATATTAACTGATTTCTTGCGCCTGCGGTGGATAAAAGGCACCAGGACGCACGACTCTATTTTATTGTTCAGTGCATAATGACGCTTAACAAGCACTGCAGTCTGCGTCCTGGGCGAACAGAAAACAAATTGTCTCCGTTATGGGCTTTCTTTCTTTTAAGCATAATGCCCAGGGTAATGTGAAACTGTCACCGCAGGCGCGAGGTCGGCGAGTGTCTGTCACATAATAACAGCCTCGCGGCCCAAAGGACCACCAGACCGAGACAAAGCTCCACCAAACTTTGTCATGTGTGGACCCCTGGAGCCCGAGATTTAATCCAAATGAAGGTGCATTTTATGTGAACATTAATACTGAATTATTGACAATTCTTGCATAATTATGCTAATTATTTATTCCATTGTGTTTTAGGAAAAATCCGACCATACACTCGCCTGACAAACCTGCAGGCGTGTGCAGGCTATAAGGGGTGAAATTGTATGTATTTCTAAGTGAATAGGATCTATATTAAGCATAAAAGGACGCTGTCGGTTCAGAGTTTCCCCCGCCCTTTTATTTTACCACTACATGCTACATGCAGGCTCTCAGCAAGTGACACCCTGGAGTGCGCCTCCGCGTTTCCTCTCCCCCTGTCAGATTGAGTAAGGCGCTGATAAGGCCTGTATCACTTCTCCTGATTGCCACGGGCTCCTCTGGAGACACGAGCTGCAGTCTGATCCGAGGGGGACCGTGCAACTTCGGGCGGTGGGCTCAACACTGCAAAAAGTCCGGATTCAAAAGCCACTTAGATTCTGACTCATTGTCTGGTTTTTATTTGAAAATATAAATAAAATCAGCTGCTGATAAGTCCACGGGTGTTTCTTAACAAAGGCGGGGCAAAGGCAAAACACGTCATATGTTATTAAGTAAAGTCCTGAAATGAGTGAATTTGCGTTGAGGAGAGGTGACAAGAATTCGCCCCCGCTGCAGACTATTTTCCTATTACCTGTAACCACTACGTGCTGACTAAAACACTGCAGGCGGATATTTTTTTGCAGTGCAGTGAGCTGAGGGGCCGCTGCAGTGGCACCTGTCCGTGCAACACCTGGCAGACGGGACGAACGGCGTGCGCATGCTCCGGCGTCAGGTTGAAATAAAGCACAAGCCGCATCATCTCCCCACCAGTGAAGACCAAATCTTTGCAGGGTTCAGAGCGAGGAGCACCGTCCGCCCGAGGAACCCTCTCTGCAGCTGGATTGTTCCCACTAATTTGTCCGCTCTCAGATCAGAGATGCCTCGCTCCTTCATGGTGAAGAGTAAGAAAGCGCACAGTTACCACCAGCCCCGGAGTTTGGAGGATGACTACAGCAGGCTGGACACTATACTGGCGCACATATGCTCAGGTATGTGCAAAATTATTCCGTTTTGAAATATTCTTCACTGTGTAAAAAGTATAAAAATAGTTTGGACTGAAACACATTTTGATCGCAATCGTGACAGGCATTTTACAGGAGAAATATTATGGTTAAAGGCATATTCAATTATGAAACAAAGGCAAACTGCATGCATACGAGCATCACAGATTTTACCGTTTAAAGTAAAGCGGCGCTGCACTTTATTAAAATAGGCCTTTTTTTCTAAAACTGCTGAAATCAAAAATGAAAGTGGGATTTCTGATGTTTACATAGTTGGTACATCGGTACTGAGATTTCACGCTAACGATTCTTTGATTCTCTATTGGCTCACTATTATTTTTCTATTATATTACATCGTTGCTACAAAAAGTGAGGTAATGTTGGCTTTTGTCAAATTAAGCTTTTGTCATTTTGCAAACCTAATAATCCTGTTATATTCTGAGTGCCATAATTGTAAAATAAGTTCCATACAGTGACCTTCATTATAATTTATGGTTGTTTTTAAATCTCCAACAGTAGCCTAAAATTGCAGGATATAACTGTTATGCAGTGATAGCATTTAAAATTAAAAACATTATCATTTTCTTACTTCCTTTTCGTTAAGATGCCGACTGTCCTCCGTGTGTCCTCTCAGAAGCAGACAAGCTCCCAGATGATACCGACATCATGTCGGTGGACAGGTACGGCCTCTCTCCGGACTCCCACCTGGCTGACGCTGCTGATTTCTCCCCGAAGTCCCCGCTGAGCTGCGCCGACAGTCTGTGCGGTCGCTCCACGGACTATGAGGACTTCTGGAGGCCTCCGTCCCCCTCTGCATCACCGGGTACACACACAGACATCACCTATTATCCTACTGTAATACTATAATACTTGTTTGGTAAATTAAGATGATCACATATGGAGATGATCACAAGTTCCCTTACAAAAACATATTGGGCTGTATGTGTGTTGATGTGCTATCATCAACAGGTTCTTATATGATTCTATGGAACAATGTTGTCACATTTTGTAACTAATTAGGCTACCTTTAATCCACTTTTTGTCATATGAGTTTACTTGTTTATAAAAGTCTAAATATAAAAGTGTGTTTGGCTTTTAAATAACTTTAAGCCAAATTTTCCCACTACTCGTTGATTTATTGTAGTGCACGCTCCCTCTTTTTCATCTGGTATTCCTGGTTTCCCCAACAGTATCATCTGGGAATTCCCTGAAAGAACATTGCATGACTCCTTATGCCCCGTCGGGCCCTGTGGGGCCCCGGAAACGCCCCGCTTTAGCCATGTCGCTGGTTTCATTAAAATTTCCATCTGGCCTCTGTTCTCCTCTCCAGCTGATTCGGAGAAATCCCTGTCTCCTCTGGTGGACGAGACCCAGCCCTTCACCGTTCCCTTCCGGCCGTATGCCTGGAGCAGCTACCCGGGGCCGGGGCTGACGCCCCTGGTGCAGCAGAGCCTCCGCCCCGACATGGAGGTGGACAGGGGACCGGCGGCGATGGCCTTCTACGGGGACAGGAGCGCCCACTCGGCTCTGTACGCAGACCGGACTCTGGGCGAGGAGACGTACGGTGACTATAGGAGGCACGCTGCTGCTCTGCTGTACCCTGAGGGAGGCCTGCATGGAAAACCCCAGAATGTGAAGGCCCAGTCTGAGCTGCTGTGCTCCAGTCTGATCCTCAACGGCGCTTACAAGTGTGTCAAGTGCAGTAAGGTGAGGATGGAGATGCATACACGCCCTCTCCTTTGGGGGAATTGGAATGCGGGGGGTGAGGGGTCTTAAAGAGATTTCCCAACTGGAATTAATAAACTATTTAATGAACGCAAAATGTAGGCCCTAATTGTTATTTCCAAAACTTCCATAATTTGTTTTTTTTTTCTTTCCACCAGGTGTTTTCTACTCCGCACGGTTTGGAAGTCCACGTCCGCAGATCGCACAGTGGCACCAGGCCGTTTGCGTGTGACATCTGCGGCAAAACCTTTGGACACGCAGTCAGCCTGGAACAACATAAAGCTGTGCATTCTCAGGTAACTTCACACATGCTTTAAACCACATCCTGCAAGTCGCACCTTCTCTGGATCTGCATCGTGTTGTCAACCCGCTTATTCTGTGTGTGTGTGTGTGTATGTGTGTGTGCTGACTTGAAATCGTGGCTAAACCCGCCTCTTCGTCACGTTTCAGGAAAGAAGTTTCGACTGCAAAATATGCGGTAAAAGTTTTAAGAGGTCGTCCACTCTGTCGACGCACCTGCTCATCCACTCAGACACTCGGCCGTACCCGTGCCAGTACTGCGGGAAGAGGTTCCACCAGAAGTCAGACATGAAGAAACACACCTTCATCCACACAGGCAAGTGGAGAAAAGGCCGATTGTATTGCAACAACAGTGAAATTGTTGTTGGAATTTCTAGTGTTCCTTGCTGGAGGTAAAGAATCTGTGCGTAACTTGTGCGCAAAAGTCCGAAATTTAACTCATGTCCAATAAAACCCCAACTAAAATGTTTTCTAAATGTGTTTTTTTCCTTCAGGTGAGAAGCCACACAAATGCCAGGTGTGCGGGAAAGCGTTCAGCCAGAGCTCCAATCTCATCACGCACAGCAGGAAACACACCGGATACAAACCTTTTGGCTGCGACCTCTGCGGCAAAGGCTTCCAGAGGAAAGTTGACCTGAGGAGACACAAAGAGACGCAGCACGGACTGAAGTGAAGCCAAATGAACTGCACAAATCTTGTCATATTATCTGACCTATTGAGTCTTTAAATTATTATTCTTGAAACGCGTGAGGACATCTGACAAAGTTAGACCGAGGACATTTTCGCCTTTTCCAATCGGTCAGCTTGAGGACATTTCTTGGATCAAGATTCACTTTGATCCGCTTTTAGCTTTGTAAAGACGTAATGTGAAAATGCATTGGAAATATATATAATGAGCTCAGCCAATATATTTTTTATTTATTTTAATAAGGAAAATCTCACGAATAGGCCTATGACTTTAGGTTTAAACAAACGACTTCTTCTGACGGACATTTTGCAGTGTGAAGACATCGACAACACTAACTCTTTTCCCATCCTACTGCAGGTTGTTAAAGGTCCAGAAAACCAGAGATAAGCTGTGAACTGTTAAGAAATGCACACCATGAAAGCATGATCAAGTAAATGCATCATGTTTGTATGCCGACTGATATGAATCAGCTTCGGTGCAGGTCGGGCATTAAACCCAAAATATTTGTACTCGCACTTAAATAACCGGATCGACAATAAAGCCGAGAGAGATGAAAATCTGCGCTCCTCCAAAGAACAGAGGCATTTTGTTTTCAGTTTGGAGATATGCTGGCAAAACAGCCTCCTTCACTGTGTGATTTAATAAACAGCAGGGTTACTGCCTTACTCCACTTTTCCCATTTTGCACATTTTATTGTCAGAATGAACTCTTTTTTTTTCGCTTACAAATAAATAGAATTTCTTTCCCCCGGGGCTATTTTACTTTACTGGTTGGTTTTTATTGAAATTAAAAATGCAATAACATCTAAAAGTGGAATGATCTAAAATGAGTTATTTTCCAAACGAAGGATATGGGGAAACCTCCAGACTGAATAAAATTAGTGTCCGATAATCCAAATTTAGAACACTTTACTGCTCATTTAACTCAGGTTTCATCACCAAAATTCTAGCAAAAGTCCCCAGAATTTGTCTTTTTTTTTGACACCTTGCAAAATTTAAGTGTAATTTCTTATGCGCTATTTGACATAATAAACACATAGTTATTATTATTAGTAGTAGTAATAGTGGAACATTTTGCTTGGGCACGAGCCTAATTCACGTTTACGTAAACTGCTTTATTACACACTAAAAAATGCTGGGTTGCATGACCGAAATTATAGCAAAAGTCCCCAGAATTTGTCTTTTTTTGACACCTTGCAAAATGTAATTTATTATGCACTAATTTACATAATAACCACATTGTTATTATCATTATTATTATTATTAGTAGTAGTAGTAGTGGAACATTTAGCTGGGGCAGTAGCCTAATTCATCTTTAAGTAAACTGCTTTATTACACACTAAAAAATGCTGGGTTGAATTTTTAACCCAACCAAAAAAGGGTCTGGAGCTTACCTTTGGGTTAAAAATTCAACCCAGCATTTTTTAGAGTGTATAATCATCCACCTACAAAACAACACCATGAGCTGATAAGATGTTGGGTTTTCAAAGTTTATAGGTTAATTAAAACTATAGGCCATCAACACCAAAAACAAAGGGCCTGGACATCTAACCATCTTGTTGCCGTGATTGTGATTGCCCAGGGGCCCCACCACGGCTCCTGTTTGTTTTGACCACTGTAAGCCATGTGTTTGAACCTTAAACAGTTGGAGCAGATTTAACCGTTAACCAGATGCTTTTCACCCTCATGGCTGTTATTTAAAAATAAGAAGGGGAGGAAAAAAGAAAAAAAAAAAAACGAGTTTTGGCATGCAGGAAGCTGGCAGACAGGGCAGAACATGAACATGTAAATGCAGCAGGCGGGATAAGAATGACTACTGCGTTGATACTTTAGACTAAAGTCATACATGTAGATAAAACTACAGGTTAGGTGAGTTTATACATCTTTGACCTGAACAGCTGTCTTAATAATTACTGTCATCACTTTGTTCTTTCAGTGTCTCATCTTTTCTAACTCTAAAGAGAAAAAAGAGGAACAATCAGTTAGTCGCCTTCCCTCAACATTGATTGAAATCACTGACTCACAAGGATTTTCTATGCCTCACTTCCCCCAAAATCGTACAACATCCAGGCCTGCAAAAATACTGAATATTTTAAACCCTGAGATGAACAGACTAAAGGAGAACAGGAAAAGGCGAGCTCATTTAATGGAGCTTGTGCACCATGGTGCTACAGAGTGAGCCGTGTCATTTATTCTCTTTAAATAAAAACAAACATCATGTCCAACAACCTGACATCACCAATTTTAGTTTAAAAATACGCGTTAAAAGAGAGGGAGGGGCCCACTTAACAGGAAATATGCAGTTTATAAAGGAAATTATAAACTGAAAAGGGCACTCTGTTCAGACTGAGTGATGCTGAATCTGGTCACAGGGGAATTTTCTCCTGTTGGAATGAAGCCGAGGTTGCCATTAAGTGCCTTTAACACTCTGAGGCCGCCTCAAGCCACCAGCCTCACCACAACCCCTTTGAAGTAACAGGCAAGTGGGTCATTTCAGGTGTGACATCTCAGGTAGACTTCAGTTGAACTTTTGACATCCTTTCATAACTTTTTCTAAAGCAGCTGAACAGTGGCTTGTTATCTAGAAAGTGAATCATTTGCAACTGATGTTTTATCTCTTAAGGTATTGCATGATTTCCCCTGAGAGACGCCCTTCAAGCGCAATCTCAGAGAGAAGCTTTTCAAGCAAAAATCTTCAAACGAGCCATTAGGCTGACCAGATTTCCTCCAAGGGCACCGGTGGATTTTTTTTTTAAAGCATTACCCCACTGCCCCGAGGCATATCAAATATGAATAGAATACGGCTCAATCGATTCAAGCGGGCGAGTAATCAGAGCATTGCAGTCTTAAGGCTCAAATCCTGTGCCGACCATGCATCTTGGTCCATAAGTGCACACATGCAAAACACACACATCTGTGCACACACAACCACACATGCTCGCACTCAGGAGGTATGACTGGATTCATTTTTCTTGACAGACACAGTTGTGCAATTAGAAAGTTCAGTCTGGTTTTTGTGGTTTTGGGTGATTCATTATTTACCTAAAATTAAACATGAATAATAAAAGAGAGACTTTTGGAGACACACTTTGGTATTTGATTTTGATTTTTTTTGCATTTTCTACTGTTTAAACAAGCTGCATGGACTCCCAATCTGGAGAATATTTATTATGGGTTTTGTTGTCAGATAGACTGTGGAAAAGAGTTTCGATAAATCTACAAATACTTCTATATAACCAGAACCAAAAACAAAGGGCCTGGATCCTTTGTTTAAATTAGTTTTAATTAACCTATAAACCCAGCATTTTTTAGTGTGTAATAAAGCAGTTTACTTAGAGATGAATTAGGCTACTGCGAAATGTTCCACTACTACTACCACTACTAATGCATAATAGTGCATAATAAATTACACTCAAATTTTGCAAGGTGTCAAAAAAAAGATATATAAAGAAAAAAAAAACTTTTAAATGTGACTTAAAATTTGTAGGGGAGGTGTTACAACAGGCCAGCATGGCTTCTGAAACCAGAGCCCATCTCCTTATTTACAAGTGTGATACTAAAGGAGAGAATCTGATTAAAACATCACATGCAATACCTCATAGACAAAAAAGATCGAGATCACACCCACGCAGTTAGCTGACAAGCACTGATATCTAGAATCAGCAACATCTGCTGAATGGTCAGATTAATATGTTGTAATTTTCACGAGAGAGGAGATAGGGAAGACACTATGAGGAGAGAACAAATGTGATTATTCCCTGAGGGGGAGCAGACCTATTGTGTATGTTGTAATAATAATGCAGTATTTGCTCTCACGCTCTGTTCAGCAGATTTCACACAGGTCTGACGAGTTGCAAAGGGAGATAACCTGAGAGTGATACAGGATTTCTAATGGCAAGCTTCGGAGAAAAAGCACTGAATATGCATATACTTAATATGCTCGTCTACAGGAAATGATGGTGAGAAGTTCTTGGAAGATGAAAAGATACTAACAAAACAGTTTTTTCACACATTTTGTATACACACTTCATTTAGGAAACTGTGCAGCAGAGAGACTTCTCTGCTCACCTGTCCCCTCCCTAGCGGTTGACACGCCAACCAAGCCGGGGACAGATGAAGAGAGGCAGGGCTCATATAGGACACAGGTCTTTTGTTGCAGAAGCTTATTCATTATTCACCTGATCTGAAAAACAGACTGCAAACCAACTGCACAGCTGTCATCGAGCAACAAGGCGTAGACACAAATTATTCATGACTCGGCAAAGAAAAGGCAGCAGAATGAGAGGAAAATAATAACAAGAGACACCAGCGAGGCAGCTGACAGGCCGAACATGCGCGGGGAGAGCCAGCCTCTTCGGGCTGACAAGCTTCCTCTCGAAGTGCCAGCCGCGGTTACGCCACACTTCCCCTGGACCGCTTTCACCCACCATACAGACTTGTACAGTGTGGCATGGAACAGGGATGCATGTTTGCTTATGCCTTTTTATATTGTTTTAGAGGTTTTTGTTTACACCATAAAGCAATTTAATTTCAAGTTGAAGTTTCAAAAATGATCTCAGGTGACTAGGGTGTACCCTGACCCGCCCACTGTAAAGGAGATCATATTATCAATTGATGACCTGTAGCTATACTAATAAAGCCCTTGCTATGTTACACTCATTACAGAATTGACATCAAAAACTGATGGCAACCAGTTTTCTTCAGTTAAATCTGGACAAGACAGATATTCTTATTGTTAACCCTCAACATATTTCTAATCAGGTATCTAGGATTCCTATCGTACAACATTAAACCTGTAGCTGAAAACGGTGGTAAACATTTGATCCCTAATTGAATCACTAAACTAGTTCAGTCTTGTTTTTATCAACTTAGCAACAAAGCAAAGATTTGTCCTACTTGGTTTAGAACATACTGATCCACACATACATACCTGCATTTTTCTTTTCATCTTAATTATTGCGATGCTATTTTCACCTGCCTTAATCAAAAAGCCATAGACAGGCTACAGATTGTACAAAACTCTGCTGCAAGGCTTTTAACTTGAACTATGAAATGGGATTATATTACACCTGTTTCAGCTTCTCTACACTGGCTGCCTCTTGAAATGATTCAAATTTATTTTTTCGGGCATTTTTGCCTTTAGTGACAGCTGAAGAGAGACAGAAAAGGCAGGAAAGAGAGAGGAGATGACATACAGCAAGGGGCCCAGGCTGGAATCAAACCTGTGCCACTGTGGTAAGGACTCGCTGATTGCTAACCTTTAAAGCATTGCATGGCCAGGCAGCTAGCTTCATCACTGAAACTACACAAACCTCTTTTAAATGTTCTTCTCAAATCACACTTTTATAATATAGCTTTCCCTGATTTTAGTTAATTCGACTTCACCCATTTTATCCAGCCACTGTTGTCCACTGGGGGGGTTGGACAGTGTTGTTGGTTTCAGGCCTGCTTATAATGGTGTGTCCCAAGGTGTTTGTACACCCGTGACATCAGAAAATGGTGGAGGCCAAATGACAGCCGACATTTTTCTCCGGCCGCCTTGAAAGCTTTCCATTAGCCGGGCTCTGTTCTGAGGGTCTGGGGCCCTGAACAGCATGAGTCCATGAGGGCCGGTGGTGGTGGTGGGTGGGGGTGGATGGATGTGTGGGGGCTGGCTGGGGTGGGGACCCACAGGTTTGATGAAAGAGGGGCAGGGAGGGGGGGTTGGTAAGGCTGTCTGCTCATTTAAAGACATGTTTATCCGGTTCATTTAGCATTACATATCACTAGACAATTTGGATGTGATCTGTCACTCAGGAACAAAAAGGCCGCTCTGTGTCAGCGTCACAGTCCCCTGCTCTCTGGGTGGCTTTACACATATCACTTTATATTCTGTAACTGTACAAAAAGAACCCGTGTTCAATCCTTCTGCTGCTGCTGATCCTGGACCACACTCTCGCCTTGTTGGCCTGGTTTCATCTTTTATCTGAAGTCATGTCTAATAACATATGAATCCTGAAGGTGACATTAAAAGGATCCACTCCATCTAAAAGGCTTGATAACAAAAGATCCTCTTCTCTTCAGGGGAAAGAAAACACACGAAAAGGAAATCATTGGAACACACATAACAAGAAGGAGAGCTTTGTAGCCTTTTAGTGTGTAGCTGGTATTCTTGTTCACTCGTAAAAGGTTTTACATCGCTGACAATTGGATGTGTGGAAATGTAAAGCTGTGAGATTCATGCACAAATCCTTACATGCTATACAGTTAATGCGGTAATAAGACAGTGCTGTTAATTTTCTTTGTGCTGTGTTTTAGATTGTAATTTACTTTTCCTTTATGTATTTACTCATTTTGATTTCTGTGTGTGTGTGAAGCACCTGGTAACTGTTTGTTTTAAAAAGTGATATATAAATAAAGCTTTAGTTACTTAGCTGTGCATTATTAGAAGCAACATCTTAAGGCTGGAGATTGAAACTCAATACTTTTTTTGGAAACGTATTCACCCATCACATATCAAGGTTGGCACAAAATTCTTGCTCAGATTTTCCCTTTTGTTTACTTATTCTTTTAGAAGGTTTGATTTAGATCGCAATTTTGCCAATTTTAGATTGTATTCTCTTAAGCAAAGTACTGGTACAACTTGAAAACGTGTAGCTTCTGTTATTAAGTGGAAAAGAGATTTTGGACATATTTATATATCTCAAATGAAGGTATTGAAAAAGTATAATTTTGATATCAGTACGTAAAAGTGAGGTATTTTATCTACACTTTTATTGAAATACAAAATCAAAAAACATTTAATAGGACACACCTAAATCATCACTGGTGCAGTCATTTGGTTTTAGAAGTCACACTAGCACAGGGGCGTACATATAGACAGGCAGGCACTCACTTTAAATGAAAAACTCACTTTAAATTAAAAATGGTGCCATTTGCTATATAGGCCCTCGAAATGGCAAACCCATCTCCGTCATGGTTTTCATTTTTGGGGGGTTAATATAGTCAGTAGCAATCTATAACAAAATGATATGCTTATTCTACATAAACTAATCCCTTGGAGTCCGGTTGAATCAATCATTAAATGAGTATGGCACAGCTGTAAATCGGCCTAGAGCAGGCCGTCCTCAAAAACTACACAGAAATTGGCTTAAAAACAACGTTAATGTCAAAGTGGACTTGAAAAGGCTGTTCACCCATGACCCCCCTGCACCCTGATACGGCTTGAGCAGTTTTGGTAAACGGTAAATGGACTTCACTTATACAGCGCTTTTTAACCTTAACGGTTCACAAAGCTTTATGGATTGGTCTCATTCACCCATTCACACACACATTCACACACCGATGGTGACGGAGCTGTCATGCAAGGTGCTGGCCTCCATCGTGAGCAACTTAGGGTTCAGTGTCTTGGACACTTCGACATGTGGACAGGAGGAGCTGGGGATCAAACCGCCAAGCCTGAAATTAATGGACGACCCGCTCTATCTCCCGAGCCATAGCCGCTTCTTAGAGACCTATCCACACAGACTTAAGGCTGTAATTGCTCCCTAAGGTGAATCAACTAAACACTTACTTGGAGACATGTATTTTGTATTTGTAATGAATTTAAATCATCGTGTCAAAAAGGCCACATTGATTCAGAGTTGTAAAATAATAAAACATGAAATCTTCCAAATGAATGAGGGACTTTATGCATGAATAAATAAACAAACCATGTACAGTACAACCCACTGTTGTGTAGCCAAAATGTTAAGTAGTAAGATGCGTTATAACAGAGGAATGTTTAGTACCAGCCTGTATTATCTATGCAAACAGCATATGATTTGTGAGTGAGCATGGCAGCACAAGATGTTATTTTGTGATACAGTCCTCCTTAACCAGGCCTGATTGCAGCTATGAATCTTTCTAAAAAATTCATAAGATCCATTTCACAAATGACCAAGCCAAGCATGTGCCTGTATCCAAACAGCAAGGAGAGAGCAAGGCGAGGAAGATCTATAAGAGGAGCCCGCAGCCAGAGGAAGGAGTAGAAAATGACAAAGATTTATTCTCAGCCATGATCAAATATTTATGCTGAGGCATTCAAGTAAAGTTACTTTTTGTGTTCTGATTTAATGAATGATTTGAGCGGTGGCAGTGCTGGGAGGCACAGATGTTGGGTTTGCTGAAGCCTGCGCTAATGCCCATTCAGGGGTCTGTGTGGTCATGTGTCAGACTGCAGCAGGATCAAAGCAGAGTAATGCCATTGTGGGGATCCCAGCATAGAGGAGTAGGATGGTAAGTACTTCCACAGCCCCAGAGGCCTACACAGGGCCATGGCTGGGGAAGATGAAGCGAAAAGGGGTGGAAAATAATTACTATATTAATATGTTGTCTTTGTTGAAAGATCCTGCAGGAGAAAAGGTGTTTTTAACAACAAGTTTTAGCTGATTCCCTCCTATGTCTTCCATAAATGAAAGGTTAATTTATCACAATGAAAGGTGAATCATTAGCCCACCTATCTTTAACATTAACCCAATATCTCTAGTTCTTTTTATCACGTGTCAGTATGTTGCCAATCACTCCATTAGAGACGAGCCACTTTACAATAGGCCTGCACACGGTGGGACTGATCCAAAATGACAAAGCCACAGTCAAAGGAAATGGATCCCGGCAGTGCAGAGACTCTCCCATTCTCCCTCTGGCATCCTCTGAAACATTAATGACCCCAAGCTGAATCTGATCTGGCCTTCTTTACTCAGTGTTTTATTTTTACTCTGAACTACCTACTGATAATATTCACTTAACATAATCTGAGATTAATATAAAGGCACTGTTGATTAGCTGTGTCAAAAATTTTGCTATAATGTTCAGGATAAATTAACCCAAATTGTAATGACAATCTAAGTCACTTCAAAATAAATAAATTAGAAAACTAACAAATAATACAGTATGTAAATGTAATAGCAGTGAAAGAAAAGATTCCATATAAAGCTGTAAAGCCTGTAAATTCAAAGAAGGGTCTGGATCAGATGACCTGAAAGGAAGCCATGAGTGGGCAGGAAGTGCCAGGAGACATCTCTGGCAGGTGAAATAGAAATTCGACACTCGAGAGAACACTTAAACGGATAAAGGGAGTTTGAAAAAAAAAAAAAGGCTAAAAGCCTCCATCACTTCCAACAAGACACTGGTACCCCAAACACAGTGTGTCAGCATCTTTAAACACCGGAGAGAAGGGGAGATGACAAAATCGTTTTGACAGCCAGTTCACATGTAACATCTCCGATTCGTCCACCTTGGGGAGTTGCTGGGCAGTTTTACCCCACTGCCGGGGGAAACCAAGCCCCGTGTGTGATAGCAGAGTGGGCAGGGCCCGAGCTTGTGCGCCGCACCACGCGCCACTTATTGATCAGAGTCAGACAGGGTGTCAGTCTCCACAGCCCAGAGATACAGCAGGCAAGCAGCAGTTATCTGTGTCTATTAAGGCGTCCGCTCTGTGTGTATTGATTGGGAACAACTCGACACAGGGAATTGTCATCAAAATGCCGATTTACAAAAGGTTGAGCAGGCGGTGATAAAGTCTGCATGGTCCAGACAGTATGGATTTGTTGATGCTGTCCCCCCCAGCGGTGCTCAAAACCAGACAGATGCTGCAGCTCAGGAAAGACTGAGGTGTCTGGCCTGGGCCTTTGTCTCACCTGGGGAGCTTTCACCTCATAGTACACTGGTAGATAAAGCAGCTTTACGCCATGTTGAAAGATGTGAAAAAGACTGGACTTCATTACCGTAGCAGCCTTTGCCAGAGCACAAACAAATGTTCACTATACTGTATATGCTCACAGACTCGGACTGCACCCGCACAGTCCCACCCTGCGATTGTTTGCTACAGGGGCAAAGCTTTTACAAAAAGGGGCCAAGGTCAAAATTTTCCCTTGTGAGACCACCATCTCCATTAGCTCTCAGTTCACTGGGGTATCTCTTTCCCAATAAAAGATATTCTACTTCTAGACTCCACTTCCAGACTAGCACCATCAGTGAGAGAAGAAGAAAAAGAAGACAAATGCCTAAGGTAAATCGACCTCCACGTCACACAGAATTCTCCACTTACTGGTATCTAGCCAGTTAGTTTCAGTTTGATCTGCTGAGCTTTTTCTGATGTCTGTCTATGAGATTACTGCTACCCCCCCAATACATTACTTTTACGTGGAAAACATTTTGACAGCAGGAAAAACATAGTTGTGAATAATAAAATGTATGATGGCTGAATTCCATTTAGCTGCTTCAGTTTCAGGTTCCTGGTGTTGCGCATGCTGGCTCACTGTCATGATTTTCTGGGCCACTTGAACAGAACAGAGCAATCATTAACGTTATAAGCAACGCTGGTGCTTTTCCTACAAGCCAAAATGTCTCCTGTGAAAAATGCCTATTGAGGTGAATGGAACTTCATTTGTGGTGCATAAAAGCTTTAGAAAAACTAAGAAAGTGGGCCTTGCCATTCAAATATTTTGGGAAAATGACATTTAAAAAAAGCAACTTCCCTATCCAGAAACATATCCTTGTTACTCACTGTCACTCTGGACCATTTCCATCAAACTTATTTATTTAAGTCTGTGGATTATCCTGAGTAAACTGGGCATTGTTTATAGAAAAACAACAACGCTGTTGAGTTGAGTAATTTTGTGATGCTTTTAAGCAAATGTTGACTTGAGGGGGTTGCAGGAAGTCACCTTATTTACAGAAGAAAATGGCAAAACATTTGCCGTCATTGCAGCATTCATCAGTGTCTCAACTATCTTGCAGCACAGAAGCCACTTAACTGGCAAAGACACAGGTGAACCCATTGAAGGTAACTAGCAATGCACTTAGCAAGGCAATCAGATATTTGCATAGCAACAAATGAATATCTACTGCTTGAACAAAGAAGGTTGAGACTGGCACACTAAAATGTGTGCACACTCACAGTTTACCAAATCTACTCTTCCATGAAAACACATCATACAGGATATGTAGACAATGTATAGTTTCCTCCTCAGATCATACAATAACTCAAAGCATCGACATGGGGAAATAAAGAAAGGACTTTTACATAACAGAACATACCATACTAAAATATTAGATCTGTGGACATCAGGGGAGGAGCTTCGGGAGAATGAGAGAAATTAATGACTCTACACAGTGGTGGAAAGTACATTTACTCAAGTACTATATGCAAGTACAGTACTTGAGTAAATGTTGAGTAAAAATTTAAGTATTTCCATTTATTGCTACTTTACACTTAAATTCCACTACAATTCAGAGAGAAAATATTGTACCTTTTACTCAGCTAAATTTATTTGACAGCTATAATTAATAGTTACCTTGCAAGTAAAACTTTTGCATACAAAACATACAATTAGCTTATAAAATATGATGCAATGGCATAAATTAAATAACCCAACAGCATACAAGGCAGTTAAAATTAGTAACAATAATCTAATAACATAATATATACATAATACAACGCCCGGAATGATGACATTTTTCTGATAATATCTGTGCTTTTACTAAACCAAGATTTTGAACGCAGGAGTATTTTCAGTGTGTATTGCAACTGAATCTGAATACTTCTTCCACTACTGCTTTTGGATATATACACTATATGCCGGGGTATATAACAGCCCCATGGCTTGAATGATGAAGTGCCATCCAGTGGTTTTTCTGTAATTTCTTCCTTCAGATTTAAGCTTTCAGTGTTTAATGAACATCTCTTTGCCTGTGGCTTGATACCACTTGGGGTAAATGAAAAAAACAAACATTTTATTTGTGTGATTTGGGTGAAGTGACCCTCCAAATTTAGACTATGAAACACTGAAATTAATTTGAGATCCTTTCGATCAAATAGTAAAGCTGCAATCAAAAAAGCAAATCTGGATTGTATAAAAAAATATCTTAAAATCAAATTCATCTGCCCAGCTCAGAAAACAGCAGTGAAGCTGGAGCAGGCCCCGTGGGAGAGACCCTAAACATGGCAGTTTTTCTTGACAAGCACAGTGGGGCCTGGGGGAGGGGGGGTTTGGGCAGACAGGAGAGCTTGTAGCAGTCTGCGGAGGCCTCCGGGGGAAGCCGACTGGATAAATAGTTCACTTAGAACCTCTTGCTCTCTAAGAGGTCACCAAGGAAATATGGGATGGAAAGGGAGAATGGAGAGGCTTTATCTCGCTCTCATAGGATTGCTGCCTGTTTGTACACTAGACTGCTCCATAAATACTGCACTATCTGCTGCACAACTGAAATGATAGTCAATCTTGTTCATTCCTGTTTTTTCTTTCAAATCAAAGAACAAACTAATGTGACTGTGACATGTAATAAACCTTGAGCTACAAAAACCCATGCTGTACCTTCAAATTTCATTACATAAAAATAAACTAAAAAAATGAATAAAACTCAAGGTCCTGAACTCATGTACTGGAGCAGGAACTTACACAAGACCATCCTCTACACCAGGGGTTCTCAACCTTTTGTAACTTAAGGCCCGAGGACCACCTTCCCAAATAAATGATAAAAAAAAAAACATAACATCCTGGGTGCTTTGTGTTTAAGTGTCTCTGGAGCTTCGATGGTTTTAGCGGATCATTTGACAGGATTTCACCACATTCAACACACTGTGCTTTTGGCTCATCATCACTGCCTGCCATTATGAATCCAAATTTAATGTATTCAGGCTCATATTTCCTCACCACACGCTTTGGAGCTTTTACTGGCGCAGGGTCATCTCCCACATGACTTTTTCGTTTCAAAAAACTATCCATTTTGTGTCACTGCATCAGAGGGAACATTAGCTAGCTAACAGTGGCAAAACACGTTTGTTTTTTATTTATGTGAATCCTTGAGCACATTTAGATATAAGAATAACTAGCTTTGTAAATGACCAAAAATAATAACTTTTAATTTCTAATCTAACCGTTTGGCAGTACCACTGCCTGCGCGGCTCACTACATGGCACTCTGAGGCCCACTGGTTGAGAATGGCTGCTCTACACACCTTGTACACAAGTGTGTTGTTGTAGTCCAGCAAATAAAATATAAATGGATATGTGATATCAGTGACCTGAGATACATGTATGTCTCGGAACACTGCAGACCGCTCCCCACATGCCTAGACAGCACACAGACTGTCATATTGTATCTTCACCTGACCTGAAGATTGCTCAGGACATTCATTCATGGAAATGGATCCTTTAGTTGAGGCTTCCAAATAAAGATAAATTGCAGGTGTAAAGCTGCCGATTGTGTGTCAGATTTCACCCTGGAACATTTTATCTCCTGACACAAGGATACAGGTTGCAATGGCCACACTGTACGCCATTAGCCGCTGTTGTACATCATTTAATGATCAAACCAAAGCAAATCCAAGAGAAGGTTCAAAAATAAAACAAAACATTTGAGCTACGCCTACAGTCTGTATACAGCAAAGACAAATAATACAGACCTTTCCAACTAATTTTGTTGCCTTCTTATGTATATATGCAGTGGTAGAATGTAAGTACAATGTTGAGGTATTTTACTTGAAGTATTTTCATTGTATGCTACTTTATACTTCTACCACTTCAATACATTTGTGAGGGAAATATTGTACTTTTTAATCCACTACATTTATTTTAAAGTTATAGTTACTGGTCACAGAGATTAGGATTTTACATTATAGTCATTAAAGCATCAGTAATAGGAATACAACACTCTGGAAGTGGTCATTCCGCATACTTTTACTTCTGATAATTTAAAAAAGGACCTGAAAACTGAGTTTCTCAATCAGCTTCTTAATGTGAGTGATACATAAATCACTACATAATCACAATCTCACAGGAGACTTCTGCATTTACTTTTTTTCTCTGTGCTCTTCTCAATGGCTTGAAATGGGTGGGGCTTAGTTGGGGAAAAAGGTGGTAACACATATTTCATACCAATCAGGATTGAGCAACATTTGAATCAGAATCTAATGACATGTTGGTGGGTTGTTTGGTTATTGTCAATCAAACCTGATCAAACTACACCCACACAGTCCTGTTGAAGCAGATTATTTGAGTTTTTAAGCATTAAACTCTTATATATAAATAATACCATACAATATTTTTTAGCTTTGAGTTTTGCTTATTTAGTCAATATCCTTGTTACAGAGAAATACTTGAGATTTTCAGGGACATTCTGCTGATAATACTTCTGCGCTTTTACTTATAAGTATAATTTTGATCGCAGGGATTTTACTTCTAATGGAGTATGTTTACATTGTGGTACTTCTACTTTTACTTCAGTATAAAATCTGAACACTTCTTTCACCACTGTCTATATATCCATCAGATTCATCCTACAGTCACAGATATGGCCCTCCAGGCAAACAGTGCCCTCCTGAGTTGGAAAGCGATCACTACTTTTACTCACTTATCAGGGCATTTGGATACTTTGTACTGAAAAATAAAACTCAGCAAATCAAGGAGCCAATACCTTTACTAATATGGAGCAGTGCTTTTTACGTAAAGCTGAAAGAATTTTCTGGGTTTTTTTCTGGCACGTTGACACGACTATAAAAGGAATTCCATTCCAATGAAAATAATAATGAAAATTTAGGCCACAACATCATTCAGATGTAAGTCAAAACTGAGGGCCCTCTCTACACATGGTTGCTTTCAAAATAAAACATTCTAAAATAGAAATTAATGTGAGTGTGAAAGTTCATTCTTGAACTTGGACACTGCTTTTTAAAAAAAATCTTAACTCAAGGCCCTTTTTCTGGAGCTTTCAAAGGTAAGGCAAAAATTCATTAAACATATTTTAATTTAATTAAAACAATCACAAAATCATTCATTTGATCTGCTGTATTATCTGCTGTACTTGAAAGCATAAGAAAACAAAAGCAATAGCATGAACACATACTGATCCTACATGTTATTTACTTTTGTATTTCCTGCACCCAGGAAACACTGTCAAAACAAAACCTCATCAGCCAGCAATTACGAATGACAAAATCAGTGACAAACACGGTGTGGGCAGCAGTCTGTACTGTGTTTGCTTTGTGGTTTTTGTCTACGGCTTTCATCACACAGCAATACAGAGAGCAAACCTGAGCGGCAGATGTCGGCTAAATCCGACCGTTCAAACACGCTTCTCTCCCTATTCATCTAAAATCAGGACTTGAGCTGCTCCTTTACTGAAGCTGTCTGGCCGGGGCAGGAAGTCAGTGATTGTACTTCTATTACATTACACGCACGCCAACAATGGGGGAAAAAGATGATCCGAGCCTTTGAAGCCTTTGTGTTTACACAGAGGAGCAATATGTTGTCATTAAGCAATCATGGAAAGGCATTCTTAATCCTTGAGCTTCTCTGTACGACAGGTTCTTCCATTTAATTATATAGAAAAGTCGGGAGCACCCATCATGTGTCAGACGTGGATTTATTTGTCTAATATACTGTCAAATCACAATGAGGCTCAGACCAGTGCTGCTCAGGGTATGGATGCTAAACAAATGTTTCATCTGTCATAAAATCTGATTCAGAGGAACATAGCAGTCGTTTTACTTGTTTTAATGCAATAGCTACAAATACCACTGTAATTTACGCCAGTGTGTTAGGTACACATGTGCAGTTTAAACAAAAGCCCTGCAATAAAAATTCAACTTTATGGTCATTTGAGAAGTTGTACTTTGTGATGCTGTTGAATTGTGCTGTGTCATACTAAAGAGGTCTTTCTGATATTTAGTCTACCCTCATTGATAAATGGTGTGTTAATGGACAAAATATTAGAAACACCTCTCAGGATAGCCCAATACAATTTAACAGCACCACAAACTAGAGCCTCAAATGACCTTAAAGTTTAACTAACACCTCTCTAAGACAGTTTCAGCAAAAAAACATTATAACCTTCATGGAGGTAGGATTTATTGCAGGAGAGCATTTTAGTTTTAGCTAGCTGCACCTTATCAAATAGCAATGGAGTGTAGAGCTTTAGCCGTTTTCTCATTGTTTCCCTTTCATTTCTGCACTGTACAAAAATAAACTTCTGGAGACTCGAAGATTGCTTGAGATACACAGTGTCTCTCATGTCTGCTTTTATTTTTGTAAATTTTAACTTAGACATAGAGTCTATCTCAAATCCGTCTGCTCATTGTAACTGCATTACCACAAACTGACAACCTAACTGACAATAATAAAAGCAGACATGATGTCTGTATAGATGTGAACAACTTTCATTTGATTTGATTTGATTCAATTTGATTTAAATACCACTATAAAATGAATGGAAACCAATAGCTGCTGGAAAGGTGGGTAAAACACAACATTCTATAACAGCTCCACAGCATGCTGTGAAGAATGGTTAGCAGTCAAGTAAAGTTTACTTGATTTGTGCTAAAACACACAAAAAAGTATCTTTACCTTTAAGGTAAAGACAAGCTCAAGGTAAGGCAGCTGCATAATGGTTTACATGCTCTTAGCAAAATGAGCTATTTTGATCGCAGACTGCGTTTAGTGGCATATCCCCACCTACACTGCAGGAAATTAGGTAAATATTTCAGTGAGTGGATGTGTGAGTAGGTAGCAGAGCATGCTGGATGAGCACAAACACATTCAGTGGACTTCCACTGGGTTATAAAACTATTTACAGAGCGGTCCCCGGTGTAATATATTTGGGGTCCTTCCATCCAAAGCGTGACCACCTCCGCACTATTTACTTTACAGAACTGAAAGTGTCATTCGACTGGATCCTTCCAGTCAGTTCCACATTTTCTGTGACCACACAGAAGTGCTCTGGTTTAATCCTATTACACAACAAGCACAAAGGGAGATAAGAGGTTTATGTCTGAGTTCCTTACAGACTGAATCTCTCTCTCTCTCTCTCCCTCGGGACACCAGAAGAGCTACACATTTTGGTCATTTTGATACTGGTGCTGACACTGGTTCTTCTAGCTGCCATAGTGGCTATTGTGGTGCACTGAAAATAAAGACATCCTGATAATAGGATTGCCTGTGAGGGCTGAGGAGACACCGATGATGAATGAAGATCAGGTGAATGACATAATCCAGAGATGGGTAAGTCAACAATATTCTATCACTGTAATACAATCATACTCATTATCACCTAGTGATTATAATTTTGCAGATGACCTTCAAGTGAGGGGAATTTTTGAAGTGTGCACTCAAATAGCACACGTACTTTGATAAATTAGTGTGAAGTGAACAGGAACTGGCATACTGGTGGCTCAGTCAGAACTGTATCTCATGCCATCCTCATTTACTAACGTGACCTATCAAAATAAAAAAGAAAACATGTAAAGAAAAAAATATTTTATCATTAAATATTTGTCTCTCAGGGTTTAAGTTTAATTTATTCTTTACTGATCAGCAGTGGGCAGCCGGGGACCAACTCCAGTTCTAAGACAGTGCCTTGGTAAAGGCGCTGACCCAAGAATTAACCTGTATTATGCATTAACATACATGTTTTGATGGTGAGGTAAACCGGAGTACGTGGAGGAAACTCACGCAAACAACGGGAGAATATACAAACTCCACACAGAAAGGCCTGCCTCGGGATTTGAACCCAGTACCTTCTTGCTACGCTGTGCAACAGTGCTAACCACTGAGCCACAGCAGAGAACAAAAATATGCTGACATCTGGTAATAACTAACAGGTGTTCTGCCTCCATCCTGTACTTAGCGGGATACTCCAGAAGGCGATTTGAAGCCAGAGGACTACCAGCAGTTCAAGAATTTGGGATCTGCCTGTCTCACCACAGGTGACAGTGCACAACTGCTGAAATTCCTTCAGGATGACAGAAACCAGGTATTTCTCCTCCACCACCAACACAACTGACAGACAGCTCCGCTCTTCCCTCTATCCTGACTAGTAGTCACACCTCACAGATCTGAAGTGACAGTAGATTGATAGTGTTAATCTGTCATACAGCACTAAAAGCACATACGCAGTCACACTGCAGCCTCCTGAGCAACAACGTAGCTACTGAAGCGAACAGCAGCAGCCACTTCCCCGCTCCCCAACTCTGCTTAACATTAACATGCAGCCGCTGCTCTGTGCCAGCTGGCCTCTTGACCTGGAGGTGTGGGGAGGAAACAAGCAGATATTCAGTCAGATTTCTCGCTCCACTGATAACCCTCTTCAATACGGTGCTCCTCTAAGTGCCCTTGGATGTCCCATCTCTCCACGCCTCACGCAGTCGTGTGTACCGTACTTTTAGAAGCATGTGTCATTTCTTACTACTTCCTCTTGCTGAAGCCAAAACAACCTCAAGGGGTTCAGATGATTGATTATC
Source organism: Macquaria ambigua (assembly GCA_008360985.2). Classification (NCBI taxonomy): domain Eukaryota; kingdom Metazoa; phylum Chordata; class Actinopteri; order Centrarchiformes; family Percichthyidae; genus Macquaria; species Macquaria ambigua. The sequence continues at coordinate 821,193 of VMKM01000050.1, forward strand.
AAATGAGAAATCCCTGGCTTTGGACATGGACAGAAAATAAAACTTGGACATGGAGGGAGATACAAGCAGTGCAGAGCAACACAATGTCTGTATCATGCATTGATGGTAATTGTTTTGAATCCCTAAAACAATTCATTAAATTCAGTTGAAAAGATGATTAATCTTTTGACAGCCTTCTGAGCTTTTAGAGGGGTGTCTTGTAAAAAACATCTACCAATAAAAACCGCAGTCATGTCCATGATGTAGTATGTATATGGCTTTAACTTTTCTTTTCAGTATGGCATTAGAGCCTCTTAATATGTAGAGACAAAAATAGAGACAGTGTTCAGTTGGTACACTTCTAAATGATACATTAAAATGAATTGCTCTTATAACCTGAGTCTTTCAGTCAGTTAGATCACACTTTAAGCAGCAGTTCTATTCGGATGCAAAGCAAGTGTGAAACTGCAGTTGTCGTCGCATGCGCCTGTTGATGTAGCAACGCATGTAAACGGAAACGAAGGGCCCGGCGAATCTGCAGCAACAGTATAATGATTGTTTTCTCTTGCGCTTAGGGGATTGTCAAGTCTATGGGCTTTGTTCTCATGGCTCCTCTTGTAAATGAAGTAGTCCGAAAAGAGAAGAGTCTTGATCACTGCCAGGCTGCCATCATACATCTGACCAGGGTAGGTACAAACAATCCCTCTATATAATGAGACATGCTTCCTATATGTTAGGTTTAATGTCTGTTCTGTTGTCTAGACCTGCAGCCCAAATGAACTCCTGCATAGCTTGCTTGGACTAATTGAAGACATTGATCCAGGCACCATTTCTGAGACCATCTTAGCCCTTGTTCCACATCTTCAAACAGGTAACACAACTCTTGATGCAATGCTGTTACCTACTCGCACATCCTCGACCCACAGAGAGAAAAAAATCACCACAGTAGCCATTCTCTTGCAGAATGTATGAAAAGAGTTAAGCATTTTTAATGTTTAGTACTTCTAGATGTATTCATGGGTGGTTTAAATGGTGTTTGGCTCCCCCTGCTGTACATTAATGGTAACCAACAACACGTGTCTTGAAAAGTGCTGCTCCAGCTGGATGAGGGAAAGGCAGCCTGTGTGGGCGTGGCTCTGTCCGCCCTGCAGAAGCAGTTGTCCCGGCTGCCTGTGCCTTACACCCAGCAGCAGGAGGAGGCTGATGAGCACGGTCTGTGTCGCTGCTGCAACGCCTTGTCCGCGCTTACGAAGCCATTCATAGAGGATGTGAGGAAGAAAAATGGAAACCACGTTACCACCTCTGAGGATGAGGAGTTACGGAGTGAGCTTCTCAAGTTGTAGGTTTCTGTCTCTATGGTTGGTTGGGTTAAAGACAGAGTAATGGGTTGCTAAGTTATTATTTTAGATGTTTCACTTGTTTGTAGTTTTTGTATTACTCTATTATTATTTATTTGTGTCAATCTTTGTTCATTTTAACCCATGGTTTAGTCATTTTTTCATTTTTTTGTAGTTGTGGTGAAGAAAAGCTAATTTATTATAATCTTATTTTCGTTTTATAAGACAAGACAATAAGATATTTTGTGTTCAGTTTCAGATTTTTCCAGTGTTAATTATTGCAATTGATGACAATGTGTATTAAGCACTCCGACACCACTTTTCATTTTAATATGAGGTTAAAATAGTAGATCTAATCTTGGAGTTGAAGCACTTATGACAAAACAGTTGTAAACGGCTTAGTTATGATTATCTGCAGCTGCATGTGGAGCTTGAGAGAGCCTTTGCTCGAGGCCGAACTGAACCGAGACAGAAAATCATCACTGTGGTTCTTTGCCGCAGAGATAATGGTAAGAGCACGTTTTTCTTCCTTTTCTATCAATGGGAAAGCAGTTGAACAATGGATGATGCATCAATGTGATTTTATAACGTCACTGTGCATCACTAATCTTACAGGTCACACTGCCTGCGATCCAAGAGTCTCTCCCAGAGCTCCTGTTCTTCAGCTCTCTGAAGAAAAGCACCCAGATGGACAACAGTCAGTCCAAGGAGGCGAGAGCTTGCCTGGCTTATCTGCTGTTTGTCCAGCTCATCACCATAGACAGCTTCCCAGCAGTATTCAGGTGAAATGAAAACACGTAAATGTGGTCAGACTGATGATGCACATTCACTGAAACACAGCGTCAGTTTTACTGTCCTGTGACAAACTCTTTACATTGTACTGTTTTCCTGCTGTTCCAGTCCTGTATTTGTTCTTCAGTGCAACATGGAATACACCAATCAACTACTTAGTAGGTATGCTGTCAATGCAATATGAACGGAATATAATTCTTGTTCTAAAATGATGGATTTCTTTGTGTAATCTGTAATCTTGTTTCTTTGACAGCAAAAAGGAATCCCACTTGCTCAAAGGACTGGTAAGGCCAATATCAATATGCAGGAACATTCTTAGAGATGAGATTAGACAAAGTATGAAAGCAGAAAACTGACGTCATTTAATTTCTTGGGCATAATTGTGTATTTTCACTCAGGCACTGTGTGCAAAAAGCTTGGAGAGTGTGCGGGACAACAGTCTTCCAGTGAGTCTACTGGAACTGAAGGGCTTCTATAGTGTGCCACAGGTAAGACAACAAGCATGTCATCAGCCTGAGTTTGACAGTCTTAAAAGCTGCATTAAGAAGATTACTGTCACATGTCACAAAATGAGCACAGTTTATCTGCAGGGGTCTGGTTGGGTTCATCAGTAACTGAATCACTTAATATCCGAGTTACTTTTCGAGGTGATGAGACTTCTGACTTGAACCGGTTGACTGTAGTCAAACCGTAGATTGGTTGTAGGGTTAGGATGAAACATTTTGAAAATATTATAATATTTTTAATAAAATGTAAAGCAACAAATCTCTACTATTAATACTACTACTACGACTGCAATTATTCTGACCAAATTATCAGTAAGCACTGTGGGCCAGCCGGCATGGTGATCTACAGATGTAGTTGATTCAAATCAGTGAACTATATGAGTACTTTTGACCAATCAAGTGATTTGTGGTGCACTGAAATTCACAGAATCTGCGGCAAGTTCTTAGTGACTGTCCAATGCAACATTTGGTGAGTATACAATTACGCTTGATGAGAGGAATGTATTCTACATCTGCGATACTGTGAAACACATGAATTTGTTGAATTCTCTTTTTTGCTTCCTCCAGAGAGAGTCGGGACTACAGGTTTTTCAGCTCTTCATCATAAATTAGATGCCGAAGCAAAGCACAAGTTCTTCAGGTGAGAGAATCATCAAGAGAAGAAAGAAAATTCCAAAACGTTCATGTGTGTCAATAGCACAAATACATACCTTATAATATGGTTTTATAAAGTTGTTAGGGTGCATGCCCTCTGTGGACTAAATTGTGTGAATACAACGCACATTTTGCCAGACTGTCCTCCTCAAAACAACACAGGACTTTCACCCAGGAGACCTCTGTTTGTGTCCCGTGTGAAACCAAAAGTCAACATTGACTTATTTTAACTTAACTTACTAACGTAGTTATTTTGACCCAAACCATGATCTTTTCCTAAACCTAACCAAGTAGTTTTGGTGCCTAAACCTAACCAAACTGCGACTGTTTCACAACGTTAACCACATTTATTATTGTTACCATGACGACAAAGGTCCGGTACACCTATATATGTTGTTTTGGGGGTCATTGAAAAACAACCTATTCTGTCGTTTAGGTTGGAGGACTTGTTGCATTTTGTATATGATTTACTGTAAATTTGCTTTTTTTAAAAATTTATTGTTAGATGTTAAAATTTATTTAACATCTACTTTATATTGATGTTTATAGGTTTCTACGTTTCATATTTTGACTACAGTCTACCAACAGCAGCTGTTGTTTTCCACTCAATTATGCTCTAATCCATACATTTTCCTACTTTTCATCAATATATCACAGTTAATGTGCTCCAATGTTAAACTATTGCACATATTTATATAACTCAACAGAGATTTAACTACATCTCAATTTATTTATATTCTATTTTTCTTTGCTGTATTCTTTTAGTATTTTCTGCAGCTACATCTGATCTTATACTGATAAGAAGTTTATTAACCAAAGTCATATTTTCTGTTGCAGGTGCATGTTAAAAACCAGCAACCATGCAGGAGTCGAGAGTTACATAGTAAAGAACATCAAGAATCAAGTTGAATTTTCTATGGAGGTGAGATAAATAGGACTCCTGCCTTTGTATTTGACCTCAGTCTTGGTGGCTCAGATGCTATTTGATCTGGTGATTTTATTTGAAGGTGTTTAATCTATGATATCTCTCCTCCAGCTGGGTAATGCCAATAAATGGTTCCTAGGAGAGGAGTTCCTCTTGTTGTTGAGACTGGTGTTATGTTTGCCACAAGGTGCTGAGACGGATTTGCTGAACAGTATGGACAGGTAAGTAACATGAACAGCTGTTTAACATACAGACAGGCCTGCTCATTTGTTCCTTTTGAGTCTACATAATCCATTAACTTCTACAGATAACATATATTTCATATTTTCCAAAGTGTGCCACACATTTTTTGCCTGCCTGGAGGCAATGCAATCCTACACATAGAGCTTTTATTTGGTCAAATCACAAACACATATATACAAGAGATGCAAGCTCTATATTGACTAGATTATTTTGGCCAGTGTAAGATATATGGAAAACCATATCTACAACTAAAATGAAGACTGCATTTCATGAAATATGGAGCTAAATTAATGTAGATTTACTGTATATGTAAAAATCCAGCTTCAGAGCTAATTAAAGTTAGACCCTTTTTTTGCAAACCAATCTCAACCTTCTCACAATTTGGCTTTCCTGCAGAGATTCAAAAACAAAAAGGTCTGTAAATGTGAGAACTGGGACACTTCGTCCGGACTGAGCCATTAAGCAATGCCCTGTCTTTGTTTATCCAGGATAATGGAGAGTCTGAATCTTCTACGCTATCTCCTTATCAGAGACAAAGAACTGAGGCGCACAGTAAGTCAGTCTAATTCAACACTTCGACTACTCTTCTGCCAGCCGGCCTGGTTAATGCAGAAAGCTGATGATTTACTCCTCCTACCTTCAGACAGATGTGTGGGAAGAGCTGTGCAGGATCAAAGACGAATACCTAAAAATGCTGCGCGTGTGTATCAGCATGTCAAGAGCATATTATTCTGCTGAACTGAAGGCACTGCGGGAGGATCAAAAGCTAAAAGCAAAAGGTAGGCATTAGCTGCTAATCTGTGTAACTAAATGACATTGCAATAACCTTGCACCAATGGCGGTACAATAGTCTGCTTTCATACTGTGAACTGTGTCTATTTTCCTCCCCCAGAAGCCAGAGATGCTGCTAGATCCACCAGATTAGTCAAAAGCATAACAGTGAAACATGAGAAAGTGTCCAATTTGTCCCCAGAGGCCCAGCACCAGGTACAGAAACTTTCTTTCCTATGAATTATCATTTTGATTTTGGCCTCCATAGGACCAGCAAGCGGACTATTATTCTGTGTCTCAGGTGTTGCAGAATGCTTTGGTGACATTTGACCTGATGGAGAGTCGTATCGAAGAGATCACAGAGGAAAAGCAGAAGATCCCAAACTAAACCGAGGCCAGAAGTGTCACTTCAGACCACTGGGTGATTTTTCTAAAAACTGTTTTATTTTATTTGCTCTGTTTTGCTCTGACCGATAAAAAAACATGCATTGGATGAAGTGTGAATTTTTCTATGCCAAAGTTATTGTCATAACTGTAAAAACAGAACAAACTGTGCTAATATATTGAAACATATCTTTTACCTTTGCTTTTGTATATTCACCAAGTAGGCTTGTACTGGTTTGCATCGAACAAAACAACACAAGTGTCTCGGAAAATGATGGATCACCTGTTGAGCCTTACAGAATGTCTCTTAGCATCTCCCACACAGGACTGCTTTCAATGATGCGAGCCCGAGCCAAAGACATCCGGTCACGGATACTGTCCACATGGGGCTTACTGGTGGCCTGCAGACAAATGAGCCATGGATTAACAGCATGTCAAATTTATTATCAAGAATTACCAAATAACGTTTGTGCACTATATCTTTACCTTGGCAATTGTCAACATTCCTTTGACAATCTCAGCATTGTTTCGCACAGGCAGGATCCTGAGATTGCTGCCAAAGAATCTGAAAGAAAAAAAAGTACTTCCTCAGTAATTAAAAGCGTGACTGGACAAATAATATAAATCTTAGAATCACAATGCCTATAGTTACATTAGTGTCAGTCAAACAAAACAAGGGGGTAACCCGCTTCCAGATTACAACCTGGGAAAGTGAATGAATACGTAAAGACATAACCCAGGCATTTATCTACCTGCGTTGAATCACAGACAAGGTTTCCAATTCCTTTTTCCCATTAAAGGGCGCATGTAGAAGTAGAAAGCTGTTCCGGTGTACTTGCACAAACGTCTTTATCCTCTCAATGAGTCCAGATTCTTCAACACGCTCTGAGAGGTCTTGAGGGTCAACCAACAGAAATGCAGTACCTAGGCAAGTAAGTTATAAATGTCACAATTTATTAATGTCAGCCTTACATTCAACTAAACACAAAATTATTTGTTTACTGTGAGGCTTACCTTGGCCACAAACCATTACAGATAGGCTTATGAAGAACATTTGTGGTCTGTGATTTGATTTCAAGTTCAGTTAATGGCAGATTATCAAAGTACTACTGTTTGTGCAAAGTTAATGTTGCATACTTGGTTTAAGAGAACTACTTGTCCAGAGGGCTCTATAGGGTTGGCGTTAAAGGTTTTTATGGGGTTATCTAACAGCAGAAAATACAGCAGGTTTACCTGAAAGAGGAAAAATAAAGGCTCCAGACTCAACACTGTCTGAAAACCTGATTCGGTGCTGCCGCGCTCTGAGCATCCTGTTTGTATCATGGTTCTGGTAAAACAAATAAAGATAATTAAATTAACGTAATTAATCTAAATTCCGTTAAAAGTCAGACAAAGTTGAACAATAATATTTTGCCTACTGTTATTATCTTACCACACATTTTGCGTTTTGTTTTTGGTGGTATTGCGTTAGCTAGATAGCTAGCAAATGCATATTCTTTATTTATTTAGCTAACCGCCATCTGAAACCAAACTCAAAATGTTTGACAATTCAAGAGTTAACCCCTACCTGGAGTGATGTGCTGACTATAATCGTTGTTTTCCACTGAGGAGTCGTTTCTTTGTACGTTGCCATTACCTAATGCTCACTGAAAGGCAGATTAATAGTGCAGTTCTGATAATGAGACCCGCAAACTGATTTATTGTTGGCTCGTTGGACTAATGTTGTCCTCGCAGTGCATTCGCACGAGACAGCCTTGAACGCAGCACGAGCGTCAGAATTTTCATGTTAACAGAAAGCCACGAGAGGCCGCTGCGCTATTTTCTAACACTTTATGGCTGTTGGAACGTTTTTGTGGCTAAAAATAAGCCTGGAACACACCTTATATTTTCGCAGGTGACTGTGTTCGATGAATAGTTATTTTTTGTATGGAAACAAGGTGTGCCTTTACTTGTTCTGCTAATTTCCAGTTTTAATTTACAATTTTTGTATAATGAAATATTCCTCAGTTTGTTACTGTATCGACCTTTTTACAGGCAGACATTTTAACTTGTCATGGCAGGATAAGCACAGGTGTGAGTAATAACATTAATGAAGGCTCGGGGCCTGTCGCAAGAAAAATCAGTGAGCATCTGTTAATTAATGTAAGACTTTTACAGCTGTGCTTTTCCTGCTATGAAAAATCAAAAGGTTTGCTAAGTAAAAGGTCTATTGCGTGCTGTATAAAAAAAAGCTGAGGTAAAATTGACAATATTACAGAAAAAGAATAAATCTGAACATAAATCAGTGTACAATATGTCTGTGTTCCCCAAACAAATAATCCCTCTATGACTTGACAGTGAGGAAGGCTTTTCATTTTCTCCAGAAACACAAACCTTTATTTTCAGTATGACATTAAATGCAAGCCAGTAGGCCAATATTATTTTTCTTTAAGAAACTTCAGTCAACTATATTATCAGATGACTGCCATGAGAAAGAAATGATTATTTTTCTTACTCTATTCTTTTCTAGAACTTCGAAGCAACATCAATTGAACAGTCAAACATACAAAAATATCAGCATGCATAACAGCCCACTTGTGTCAAGAAACAGTCCAGAGGGCATGATGGGGAATGCAAATAAGCTGCTGCAAAGTCCAGAGTTCTGCAGATTCCAGAAAAGACATGTCAAAACAGAGAGACATAATAATTATAAATTATAATAAATTAAGACAAAGTTGATGTAAAGACGTCCAAAGTTCACAGAGAAGTCGTCAACTGTCCGGCAGGCTCTCCTCTGTGCTGTCAGTGATGTGTTTCCAGTTCAACGATGGTCCACTCCCCCTGTGGAGATGCAGCGTCTTCTGGGGAGAAGCTGGTCACTGTGATGCTGGTGGAGGAGTCCTCCATGGGCGAGATGAGCTCCGCCCAGCGTTTGAAGGTCTCCTTCTCTGGGGACAGGAAGGCCTGCGAGTCCAGGCAGTCACGTGAAAGGGACAGTGTCTGCTTGATAAGGTACTGGGCCAGGTTGAGCTCCTCAGGCACGGGGTTTATGATGCCTAGATTGGACTCGTGGTCTGAGAGGAGCTGCCTGAGCAGGCTCCAGTCCCGCTCTGCAAACTCGCTGCTTTTGTCCCCTCTTTGCTTTTCTTCCTCTGCCTTCACTTTAACATTCCTGTCCTTGTCCGAGCAGTGCTCAAAGGCTTCTCCCACATCCATCTCGTAAATGGGAGAGAGGGCTTTGGATGGTCGGCGGTCATGTTTGCAGGTTTGATCCAATCTGTCACAACCATTGTCCCCTAAAAACAATTGACAATACTGCAAAATGACAAACAGATTCACTTCTCCGCAGTTCTTCATTTCAGAGACTAGCCACTGCCTACTACAATAAAACACTGATTACTGAAAGTTTACCCTTAATGCAACTGTGTCCTTTAAAAGATAACCCATAGTGAAGCTGGGTGAGGACAGCACAGTGGGGAAGCAGTGACATTGATGGTCACATTATGGTCAGTTAAATGGTGATAATAGTATAGTATAGTGATAGTAGTTTGAAATTCACCAATCACTTCAAATATGGATGTCAAAGGTATACAGTTGCCTTAAAGGTAATGCACAGAGGAATGCCTTTCTGAATGCATCTCTTTATCCACGTGTTCAAACAAAGTAAGCCATGCATTGCCAGCACCAGTGAACTTTGCATTTGTCAGTAAGTAACAGTGATATGTTCTGAGATTTACGTGCAGGTCTTTGAACAGGCAGACCTAATGAACAGACTTAAATACTGTCACAAAAAAACTAAAATGCAAGCAACAATGTTTTACTAAATAGCACAAAAGATGGTCCTCCACCACCAAGTTTCTTTTGACATTCTTTGTGTTTTGTATTTTTAACAATTTCAAAAAGGCAAAGGAAGAAGTAACTGATCATTGTTTGATATTGAAAACAAAATCATTTACACGTTTGCATCGGGACAGACCCTCAGTAATGGTGCAGTGGGATTTCTTTTTCTGAATATGATAGTGAAAAAAGAGAGACATGGCAGAACAATAACAGCTGCTCTAGAGACATATCACATACTTTATAGAGGAGGCTACTGACACTACACAAACCTACTGAACAAAAGCTTATAGACAACAAAACAGTTTTCTTAAAAAGTGGACGCCTATGTATCTAGACATAAGTCTACTGGGTATGACAAAAGGGAATGTATAATGGAAGAAATCATACACAAAAATGATGGATGGTATAGGGGGAATGACAAATTAATTTTAATAGTAGCATGCATGTGTGCAGTGCAAAAATAAAAATAAAAACAAACAGAAAACTCAGGTACATTCTCGAATACAAATAAAGATAAACAGTGAGGAGATGCAAGGGAAAAGTTTCCCAGTACAACACACTTTTCTGAGAAGCAGTGGCAGTTTAGTGTCATCTATTTTGTAGAAACTTTTTTGTATTTGACCTTAATGTCAGGTAGTCACTCTACAGAAATTTGAAAAAAAATCATTACTTGCTTGTAATTTACCTGAACGCAATTTTTAAAAGGTGCTACATATAGCATTTTAACATCATTTTGAGATGTTGGTATAATTGCTGTAAACAAAAAGACCATCACTGAGAAGCCAGGCAGGGTCTAGTGACGCTACTCTGCTACTGACACAGTACCATGAGGTCCAGATTTGTTTGTGCTTTATGGCACAAGAAGAAGAGCTTATGGAGCCAGAAGTTTGTGTTTCTCAAAATGGCAATGGTGTAATGAATGAAAAGCCAAATGTATTTACCCTTTATAATAAAAGACAAAAGTAAAAGCAACACCCATAGAGCAAGAGACATACTATGGCAACACCGTCTGAGACAAGATGCAAAAGTGATTATGGGATATGTAGTGTAAATTTTAAGAAACAACAAGCTTTCACTATCAGTGACATGACATAAAACTGTCTCAACAATGGTATAACTGTAATAGTAATTATACCAACAAACCACAATTAATTTGGCAATGATATATTGGTGTTAAAATGATATATATATAGCAACTTCTAATGTCAAATTATCTATGGCTTAAAAAGGCCAAAGACTGTTCCACTGCATAAAAGAAATGACAAAAATAATCAAAAAATCTTATTTTTATGTACATAAAAGTGCATTGGTATAACTATGTCAAAGGCCTTGTCACAAGGCAGATTCTTTTTGACGAATACAATTCTATGATCAGTTTTAGTGAAGAGTACACTGCTTTCCCATTTTTTGTGAGTTACCAAGGCCTTAACGCCTCTGACTAAAGGTAGTTCAGTTGTTTAAAATGTACAGTTTAGGTTATTTGTTATGATGAGACCAATCTCCATCTTTAAAAGGATATTGATGTTGCAAATTCAAATTTACAACAGCTACACAATCAATGGGTTGGAATGAGAGGAAGCTTTGAAAATATGATGACCACTGATTTCATTTGAATTTGAACTTGTATTTATAACTAGTTACTAAACTAGTATGCTTGATGATATCCTTTTTCTGAAAGAGGGATAGGTATATGTTGGATGTAGGTAAGGTCTAGGAATCAGAGCAGAGGAGAATGAATCTTGCAGGGATAAGCTATACCTTCACTGATGAGAGTTTAGGGATAAGAGGTTTGGGTTCGGATTTGGGGTCTAGGAAGGGTCCGTAGATCATACATTACCTGCTGGAGATTGTGCAGCATGTACAGGAGAGTCCCCTGTCAGCTGAGGCTCATTTAAGTCTAGATGTAAATCAGCTTTCTTGCTTTCTGAGGGATTGGTGTGATTTTTGCGCAGCCCTCCTTTGTATTGTTCAGTGTGCCGCAGATCCAGGTGGCATGGGCGCTCCTGGTGAGGGAGGTCTCTAGTGTCAGAGTCCAGGAGAGGGCCAGTGGACTTCACTCCATCGACCTGGATGTGATTACTCTCCTCCTGCACGGGCTCCTGGATCTCTGTAAGGAATACGGAGGATTTTTCTTCCTGTTGCTCGTCGTGCTTTTTGTGCTTCATACCTGCATTTTCAAGGTGGCAATGCAGGTGGTTCTGTTGGTCACTGGAAGGGGCACAATTGGACTGAGGAGCTGTAGGGTCGGACTCGAAAACATCACAGGGAGTCACAGCGTCATCAGGTTGTTGAGGTGGAGTTTGGACGCTGCCCTCTTCTGAGCCCAACTCCTCACACTCGTCGACAGAGAGTAACACTGACCGACGGAAATTGGAGGTCGACTGGTAGTCAGGCTGGTCATTCTCCTGGTCCACAACGTCGTCATCGAAAGCTAGGTTGATGATCCCCTGAAAATGTGGTGAGGGTTCGGTTGGCGGCAGCAGAGCCTGACCTGGAATCACCTCAACTTCAGACCTCTCATCTTCCGTTGCCTCTTCATCTTCGTCTTCCTCTTCCTCCTCAGAGGAGAAGAGCTGGTGGTCGGGGACGCTTTTTACAGTCACAATGGTCTCGACCTCTGAGTGCTCCTCCTCTACAGGGACCTCATCTCTTTGCAACCAGGAACGAGGACGCTGTCTTACTCCCTCCTCCTCGCTGGTGGTCTCTGCTTCTCGCCCACGTAGCCGCACCTCCACTCTCAACCCCGCGCCACCTTCGTACATCTTTAATTCCTCTGGGGTGCTTGTGTCACTACTGCTGCGACCCAAGAAGTCATGACAGCGCATGGTGCCACACTTGGAAACACCTCTGTCGTTGGAGCAGTCGTCATCTTGCGAGCCTCCTGCATCGTAGTCCTCTGAGCGGGGCTTGATGTCATCAGAGGAAGTGGTGTGTGTGCTGCCAGTCTCCGACTCTGGGCTGACCTGATGGTGGATGCCGCTCCAGGAGTCCTCTAAGGGAGTGTCAGTGCTTCCCATGCTGCAGGGAGTGTCTATGGGGCGTTCAGTGTCTCTCGGAGAATTCAGGGAGCTGACCTCATGTACTTGCCCTCCACTGATGTGAGCGGGGATGAGACCGCTTGGAGACTGTTTACAAGTGCCTGCATGAGCAGATTTGATATGGGAGATGTTGCTAGCTGCTGGTGTAACACTGGTCTCATCACGTGCACCATTACTGTTTTCTGACCGTATTTTAGTCTTCTGGAGACTCTGCTTAGGGCTTGATTCTAGTTGAAGACTAAGTGAATCCCCTCCGCCCTGGCTTGTTGGCTGTGTACTGTGTGCTGCAGGCTGGTCAGAGAGTGCTACCTCTGTGCTATCTTTATGCACTGCAACATCGCCAGTGTTTTCAGTTGGAGCAAGCTCAGTTTTACAGTCAACATTTTTCCCATTCACTACCTCTTTTCCTTTAGTTCCTGATTTCTTGGAGGCAGCAGCAGCTGAGGTTTTGGAAGTTCCTCCAGATTTTGGAGAAGATTTCTCCATAGATAATTCAGTAGTACTTTTCGGCTTTGGTCCAGACTTGGCAGCTACTACAGAAGATTGCTTAGAGGGGGCCGAAGAGGCTTTTGCTGGTTTAGCACTGGATTTAGTTGAGGCTCCAGTCGCTGAAACAGGCTTTGTGGTCTTCTTTTTAGGAGCTTCACTGGCTGCTTTGTCTGGTGCTGAGGATTTCAACCCATCCTTGCTGTCTTCTTTCCTGGGGGAAACAGGCTTTTTCATGGAGGATCCATGCTTGGGGACTAAACCAGAGACAGAACAGAATAGAACATTAACACATTGCTACAGTACATTGACAGACATTCGAATCCATCAGACTTTGAACACCTCACCATGGTGGTCTGGTGTGCCTCTCCCCTTGGTGTCTGCTCTTGCTGCTGCCGCTCCAGTAGATGCTTTCTCTGCTGCAACAGTCTTGACTTTGCCACTTTCTCTCACACTTGACTTATTGGTAGGACTGTGATTGGTGAAACAGACAACAAACCATATAACAACAAAGTGACCACAAATGTTTTTACCACAATACCAAGTAATACCTCTGGCTCACATGATCATTAAAAAATATTTAGGACAAGAGCGGCGGCAGGGGAAAGTAAATCATGAATTAATATTTAACACCAGCGGGGGGCAGCAAAGTTTTTTCTCCCATTTAGTCAAGGTCAAGCCTCTGAGACATGAGCTGATTATCAATGCAAAGAATTTCAAGTTGTTACTTGTGTCCTTCAGGGTGTTCTGCCCTGTTTTTTTTTTATTCTAACTTTAGGAAAAAGAGAACAGAGAGCACATTTTTACAGTTTGAGATTTGCTATGTGCCCAAGATTGATGGATTTTCATGATCTGACATCTTTAGAGTGAGAGTGACTGTCATCATAGTTCACAATATTACAGGTCAGGTTTAAAAATACAAATGATTATTTTCATCACCTAAATTTAAGTTAGAGGGGAGTTCAATGTTACCTGCTCTTCCAGAACACCTTAATTTTTTTGTGAATTATACAACTAATTTCAGTGGGCTGGAGCACACAAATCCAGAAAAATAAAATTTGGATACTACATAGTTGAATTGTTACCTGTACCTGTTATCTGTTTCTTTACAAAAGAAGCCAATCCAAAGATGCTATTTATGCTATTTATTGGCTAACTGGCATGGTTGCTTTCAAGGGAGACTATTAAATATTAATGTGCTCCCAGGACAGATGGAGTTTGGATGATGCAGAGTGTAAAACGGGTATTTTTAACATCTTTGAAGGACAGATAAGAGGCTTGTCAGAAAACACTACACAGCTGCTTTTATCCTCCTGACAGTCACATGTGGCCTAAAAAAACAACCAGGTGCTACTGTGCTGCAACACCCATCTTATTTGCCCTACATTTACATTACTGAACATGCAGTCTAGGGTTATATTTGTTTTGGTTCCTAGGCCCTGAGTGCTTTAAGCTAATGGGGTTGGATATATATCGCCATTGAGCTCATATTGCAACTTGGTCTGGTCATGTTAAAAATGCAGTGAGGATGCACGGCACTGAAATGCAGACTAACCTAATATGTAAATACCTAATACAGATAGTAAAAATAGTCAGTTCAGTTATTTTTTTCTTGTTTGAATGATTTAACTGATTTGCTTATAGCAGTATAGTTGACAGTCTTACAATGGTTCAATGGTTCTTCTCATTTATCTTTAGTATTTTGCAAGTCGCAAGTCAAGCTCAGGGCCCCTTATCCATCCTATGAGTTCTTATAAGCCACATTTTGTTGTCATTTTAACACAGCCTTTTCCACCTTGATACTTGGGGATAGCAGGACTGAGATATAACTACTATACTTGCGGAATGCCAGGCAGAGTCAGAGTGGTACGCAAAACTGTTCATCTGTCTCAGAAATGAGAAATTTCTCAAATGGGTCATTTATTTTCTGAGTATTGCTTATTTACAGTTGTATAATGCTTTTAGCAATACTGGCTTGTGCACAGGAAATTATTAACCACCAAAATGCTCGCATGATTGTTGACATGCTCCTTGAACCATTAAAGGGAATCTCCCAAAACTTGAGTTCCATTTTTTAAGGCATCGAGCGGCAGAATGGCACTAAAGATGTATCCACCCAAAGGGCACATCCAAGGGGGAGTTGGCAAGGACATCATTTAGATCATTTAAATGTTACACTTAGCATTTCACTGAACACACAAGAAGCTCACTGATAACCACCATAATGGTAGGAGTAAAGCTCACCTGCTGGTCTTTGTTGTATCCGATTTCTGAGGAGGTTTTGTCAGTGGGGATTTGTTCACCGCCTTAGCCTGGTGTTTGGGCTTTGCACCTAAAACAAAGAAAATTAACCACAAGCACAACAGTTGTAAATATTAGTTTGTCAGGACTGATAGTTTTGAGAACAATCAACCAAGACTACGCATAAGTCTGATACATATGACCCTCGATTTACTCAAGAATAAACCAAATAATCTTCAGGGTAGCAGGGATACATTGTGTGAGCTCACATCACAGACATTTAGCAAGTCACTTTCAGGGTGGGCTACAGGGACGCTTGTACCAGCAGGACAGACAGCTGAGGCCCACTTTAGCTAAAACCATACTCACCACAAAAGCTCAAAGTGATCAGTCACACCCCCCCATGTGAGACAGTTGTATAGGGCTTTGACCTCTGCTGTTCTGCTGTGAGCTTGTACCCTGATACCAGCAGCCTGCCAAGGACAGCCTCATGTGCTTTGTTTCCTGACAAATCAACATTCATACATGACACTGCCCTTGTCTTCCAAAAATCCCTCTTGGCCATAGCACACCATTCATCATACTAATTAGTCCTCAGGTCCTTTCATATTTCAGCTACAGTATTATGCCTGGAGCTGACTTGCCGACACTTCAGTTTGGCTACAGTGATGTCCTACATTGTAATTGATGTTAGTCACAATGATGAAATGTAAAGAAGTCAATAAAGAGTGTAAACCTGGGAGGGAGTGGGTGTCGTTGCGAGGGCTGCTGGCACCGTTCTCTGGCGAGGCGCTGCCTGATGTGGATGAAGCGCTGGGCTGAGCTTGGGTGGTGCCAGCAGTGCTGTCAGCCTTTCCTGCTGAGCTCTTCTGAGCCTTCATTACCGCTGTCTGGCTTGTAGATGTGCAGCTTGGGGGAGACGTTTTAGGCCGTGCACCTGGGTTTGGCTTCTTTTCTTGCTCTTTAGCCCCATGAGAGCTTCTGGGGCCATTGGCACTGGCTACATCCCGCCTGGCCCCTGCAGTTCCTGTGCCATTGACAACTGGTGTGCCAGCTGCTGCTGTCTTTGCTTTTGCTGCTACACTCCGGTCTCCTGGTTTCTTCACATTCTTGGCCTTGGATGTGTGACCATCTCCTGGTTTGTTAGCTGTCCCCAGTCCATCAGACTTCATGGCTGACACAGCACTACGGGAGGAGGAAGTTGTGTTTTCAGTCACCCTCTGGGTCCTGTGCACAGGAGGACTCTCAGGTGCAGATGGGCATTTTACAGCCCTTGACTGCAGGAAAACAAATAACCACATTAGTTATGTGACTGTAAGACTGGATTAATGAGCAAATAACCAGAGCACAGTCATATGAAATGGAATAATATGAGTGCAAATTACCACAAGCCACTGGAGCATACCACTACAAAGGATGCTGTCTAACATCATCTGAACACCTACAGTCTATTGAGATCTCTATAGTCTGTGCTAATCAGCCAACCAAAATCCTACTACTGTATATCCTGTTGTGTTTTTTCTTAACTTGTCTGAAGCCCCATTTGACACATGCAGTCCATCCCTGAAATGTTCAGGAACATTTCCTCCATGGGGTCAGGTGTGAATGGGAACAGGGATCGATATAAAGGGAAATCTGTACTGCCAGTTTCCCACCTAAAGACCTGGTAACATTTCAGGGAAAATGTAGGTAAGGCTTTGTTGTGTGAATGAAAGCAGTAACATTGCAGGGACAAGCACATAAAGGGTTACGTCCGTGTGACGAAAGACGATTTCACGAGGAGCGAGTGAACCAATCACAAGACTTCGCTGATGACGTATTTGAATCCGCAATTTGTTTACGGTTGCCTTGCCAATGATTTGCTAACTGAATATTAAATACATTTACAAGAACATCGACACCGGACAAAAACAGCTCCTTGCCCGCCATGTTCCTGAAAATAGAGATAAGAGATGTCTTCTGCGTACACCTACATCCGGCCTTGCCCAATCTTTTCTTCTTCTGTTGAGTTTTATGGTGGTTGGCATCCATGAGTGTTGCATTACTGCCATCTGCTGGACCGTCCCTTGCCCCATCTATTCCGGCATTGCCATGGCGGAAATGTTCCTGAACGTAACTAGCTTCATGTGTGAATAGTGAAAATCACTGGCGGTGCCTGAAAGCTTATCCCAGTAATTTACTGGGAAACTGCGTGTGAAAGAGGCTTAACAGTTGATTTCTTACTTTCAGGTGTTTCAGCAGATGTTAATGGGGAGAAGAAATGGTGCTTCTTTCTTGTTCTACTTTATGTGTCATTTTGTGAACTTCAGATCAACTGAACAAACTAACTCATAATTGCCTTTTACTGTGAGTGGAACAAGGACATCAGTGAATTTTGTCTTGCCGGTTCAGAGAATCAGCACAAAAAACCTAAAGAGAGGCAAAGTTCCTGTTTTGACTGCATCAAACCACTTCTTGAGATCTGTAGGAGCTCCACTGCTCTCAACCATTTACGCCTAACATCTTGGCAATCCCTCTCTGGATCACCTCAGCCAGGCTTATCTTAGATATACATCTGTTTAGAGAGGCTCTGCTGCTCATTTCATACTGTATCTCTTTGCTGTGAGGGTGGGGCATTCATGACATATGGCATCTGATGGACATGGACTATAATCACTGTCAGGGATTATACAAACGTACATGGATTTTTCTGAGGTAAAACAGCCTCATAAATCCACATCATCAGCTGAGTCAAAGTCAGAGTTCTGGTAAAACTTCAGTTGTTTCTTGTCAAACAAAAATACAACTTTAAATAAAAGAACAAATGTTAATGCATGGTTGGATGATAATATTACCTGTGAGCTAGTGAATACAGGCTTTTTACCAAGTCTCCGATTGTCCCCTTTATCAATAGCATCTGTCAAAACAAGAAGACAAAATCATCAGTTTGCCAGTTAGTAGTTTGCCTGCAAAACAGATTATTCAAATCCAAGCATAACACAGATGAAAAGGGCTGCACCAGTTTTTTTTTTCCAAGACACTGCCCAGGTCCTTAATTATATGAGCTTGAGGAGCCATTTTCATTCACAAATTCTCATTTCCACACCCTGTGTTTACCCGCTGACCGTTAGGAAACAAACATTAAATCAATAGATTGATTCAGTCAGCCGTGTCTGGCAAGGACTATTCCAAACAAAGCACGGCCATTTCTATACTTCATATAAAAGCAATTTCCGAACCTAATTTAATCAAAATGTAATGCAAACATGTTGTAATGTTTGCATGTGAGACCTGGAATCCGATTACACTGGTAAGAAATATACCAGTAATAGGCACACAGTGATAGTAGCTGAATAAATTATTCATGCGGTGCATTTCAACACGTTACTAGCTCAGCAGTGAGGAAATAGCATATTATTTGTGGTAGCTTCTAATCATGTGCAGACCAGCAAAGACAGAAATCCAGCCCTTCACTCCCACCCATTAAATCAAGCATGGCGCGTCTGGTGCATTTACCATGTTAGCGTACACTCAGCTGTCCAAGGCAGTTAAAAAGGTAGCTCACATGAAGCACAAATGTATAAGAACAGCACTGGGCAAACAATAAATGGGTTAGTCGTGGCCAGGAAACTGTGTAGAAAGAAGCCATTAAGTGTTAAATCAGCCATATGCTCCAAGGGCTTCGGTTCATCTCTAATGATGCAGAGCCACTGCTTCAGCGCTAGGCTGGGTTAGGGAGAAAAAAAACAAAAAAAAACACATACAGCCAACACACACTGCAGCATAAATTTCGTGTGTGTGACTAGAAAAAGAGAGCTCATAGCAAGGATATCCTTCCTTACCTGCCAGTATCCTCTCTCTGTGTTTGGAGGACAGGGTCTCCCATCCCTGCGTGTGGCGGACTGCGTAAAAGGTCTGAAGCAGGAAGGTCCACAGCCGACCGCGTAGCGTACAAATCTCTTGCCTGAACGGCTGGCGGTAACACAGAGCAGAGAGAGAAGGAGAGGAGAAGAATGGAAAGGGGTGCGCTACAGCACAAGCGAATCAGCAGCTGCTTGAAGAACCTTTCGCCATGGAAACAAATACCCCTCCCTCCTCCCTCCCTTCCTGCCTTTCTCTGTCCCTCCCTCCCCCTCTGTCTCTGTTGCAGAATCTACTTGAGCTCCCTTGAGCAGAATCAGTGATGTCAGCGGCTGATGCCCATACTCCACGCCTGATTATAAACACAGGGCTGGAAGGTAGGGAGGAGCTTTCTCTACCTCCTCCGCTGCACTAACCACACACACACACGCCCTCACCAACACACACACAGCCAGATTAGTGAAGGCCGCTGGCACGCGTCACTGTTTCCCTCAGCCTAATCCATTCTGCCACGCTGTACGTATTTACAGGGGTTATGCGCTTTAACTTGTGCAGCCAGGTCACTTTCCCCTGGAAGTCGTCTCACAAGCTTAACCTGCCTGCTCACACAATAGATTTTGTTAGCATGTAATCTCTTAACTGTTTTACAGACTATTAGGTTTAGATTAGGTTTGCCCACATTGAACATAGTTTACAGTTTATTTGAGACTTTAACTGTACAATTTAAATGTTAAATGTCTCTATTTAAATGTACTTGTTGATGTAACAACTCATAATCCCAATAGTCACTTAACATCATTGGAGAAGTGACGTATTCTGGCATTTAAATGAGCATTGCTATAATCAAAGGCCAACATTTCTAGTTCTGAATAGCCAAAACTGCTACAGGTCACAATTCGATGGATCTTGAGATGGGAAGGATGATGTTCTTGTTACTCATTGGCTACAAGAGTGGCTGCATCATTTGTGTCATGTGTTCTTATAGGTAACCTGTGGAGTCTTAGACCTCTGGCAGCGCTTTGGAGCAGTTTTTCTATGAGTAGGTCCTCGTTTTGTTTTCACTTGGATTAAGTGAAATTACTTGTTACTTTCAGGACTCCCTCGAAAAGGAAATGCTACATCTCAA